>JADRCD010198647.1:21288-39651 GCA_019843815.1 Montemys delectorum | reverse complement strand
ATCTATCTATCTATCTATCTATCTATCTATCTATCTATCTATCTATTTATTTGGCTTTTCGAGATAGGGTTTCTCTATGTAGCCCTGGCTGTCCTAGAACTCACTCTGTAGACCAGGCTGGCCTCGAACTCAGAAATCCACCTGCCTCTGCCTCCCAAATGCTGGGATTAAAGGTGTGCGCCACCACCGCCCAGCTTATTTATTCATTCATATATTTATGTATGTGAGTATACTATCGCTTTCTTCAGACACACCAAAAGTGGGAATTGAACTCAGAACATCTGCAAAAGTAGTCAGTGCTCTTAATGGCTGAGATACCTTCCCATCCCAGTTTAGTAATTGTTTATACACATATAACTGAAACCCTTCCATTATTGATGTTAATCTAATAAAGTGTAGTTTATAATGTATCAGTCAAAATAAAATATACTAGTTGGATAAGATTCTAGGTCAGAATAAGAAGGGTGACATAAGGCAAGCTTTGTAGGTGAATTAGAGTTAAAAAAAAAAAAGTGGACAGTATGTCCAAATCTGATTTAAAATTTACATTCATTAATGGATGTTTACACACATGCTGCAGAGAAAACTTGTAGGCAAAAAAACAACTCATGGAGCCAGCTTTCCTCTGTCACTGTGTATATTATGGGAGCATGGCAGCAAGCTCCTCTACTCACTGAGCCATCCCTCTGGCTGAGTTTTGAATCCTAACATCTTACTGAAATTGTACTACTCCTCTGCTTTTTGTTGAAGCCCTTTGACAGGGTTAGAATCCAGGACCTTGGTTGGGTGGTGGTGCTCACCTTTAAACCCTCACTGGGACGTTGGAGGGGGGTACAGAAGCAGGTGGATCTCTGAGTTTTAGGAGAGCCAGTGCTACAGAGAAAAGCAAAATAAATAAGCAAAAAAGAATCCAGGGCCTTACACGTGCTGTAACGCTGCTGCTTTTCAGGCTAGTTTAAGCCATAGGATAAAGGAAAGGCCTCTGGTTAAACTTAGTAGTTTATACCACTCACACTGTTTTTCTACTCTTTGTTCTACAGGGGTTGATAGTCCTTGGGGAGGCACCTTTCCCAGATCATACAACAGACTTACTTTCACTTAGTTCTGAGGTGAAGACAGATCATGGGAGAGATAAATTGGTAAGTATAAAAGATAGAAAAGGGGGAAAGAAAAAAGGTAGCTCTCAATAGGTCAAAAAACTACAGCCACATATAAAGTTTAGTAGGGATAACTTTCTGGACCAATATATAATTAATATGAGTCAGGGGTTGGGGAGGAGAGAGGCAGGCTCTTAAACAAGTTGAAGCAAAAAGGACAGCCACATTTTGCATGAGAGAGAGAGAGAGAGAGAGGGAGAGGGAGGGAGGGAGAGAGAGGGAGAGAGGGAGGGGATAAAGTTTCGAAACAGAGGGCTTGTCAGTTATGCACAAAGCTCTGGTTCAATTCTTAGCACTGCATAAACCAGGTGTGGTAGTGCTCACCTCTAGTCCTAGAGGGGTATCAGAATATCGGTCATGTTTTTGCTACATGATGAGTTTGAATCAAGATTAGAAAATATGGACCCCTATCTCAAACATTTAAAGAAAAAAAAAGTTGAATTAGGAATGCTTAGTCCTCAATGGGACATCTGTGTTGCACCCCCCCCCCCATCCCTGTTCACAAAGACTCAAAGAAACAGATCCTTAGGAAAGAAGGATGTAAAGGTTGTAAGAGCCAGAGATGGTGGATAGCAACTACAAAACCAGTCTTCAGTCACAGCAGGGCAGTTGCACTTCTAAACTTAAAATGGTTATGACAGTATGCACAAGGTGTGTACAGACTCTACCCAGAAAAAATACCAGCATAGAAAGGGAAGTTAGGCACAAAATCCTACCCCTAGCCAAGGAGCTACTGCCCACTAATAGCTACTGGGAGGGAGTTAGTTTTTTCTAGAAGCACAATTAGACCTTTTTTTGGAGGGGGAGGGGGTCTTGAGACAGGATCTATCTTACATAGTCCTGGCTGTCCTAATCCAGGATGGCCTTTAACACACAGAGATCCTCCTGCTTCTGCCTCCCAGGGTGCTTGGATTAAAGGCAGGCATCAGCAGGCATAGCTAGGCTTTTTAAAATTAGGATACAAAGTTGGATGTGGAGGGAAGGAAAGAGATGAAATGAGAAAGAGAGAGAGAGAGAGAGAGAGAGAGAGAGAGTGTGTGTGTGTGTGTGTGTGTGTGTGTGTGAGTGTGATCAAAACACATTGTACAAAAAATTCTCAACAAATAAAAGAACAAAGGGAAAAATTTGGGATTAGACATTTTTACCATAGAAATACCAAAAATGGTTTTGTGAATGATTTTTATTTTATAATGAGAATAAAAGTATCTTAATAATCTTTGATTTATACTTCTAGTTCAAATCTTTATCCTTTTTTTTCCTTTCTCTTGGCACAATTCATTCTGGATTCTAAGAGTACCCATTTTTTTTTTACTTTTCATCTTTCCCTTTAAAAAGTACTGACTTTGAAACTTCAGACTTCCTTTTTTTTTTTTTTTTTTTTTGGCTATGCTTCATAAGAGATGAACATAAAGTTCTGGTTGGTGGTGGTGTTTTTGTCGGTGGTGTTGTAAGTGAAAAGGGGGTTGCTTTATCTACAATCAAAAGACTTTGCTATTCATGTTCTATTATTAGTGTTAATTTGTAATCTGGTAGAAACCAGTAAGAGTTTAGAGAGGTTTAAATCCTGGAAAGGTCTTTATCTAGCTCTGCTAGGTTTAGCTCTGCTTGCTGTTGTTGAGACTGGGCTTAAAAACTTTCTCAGGCTACCTTTGAACTCTGTTACTTTTCTGTTGCTGTGATCACATAACCTGATGAAAAGAATGTTCCTAGTTCCAGGAGGCAATCTAGGTCATGGCGGGGAAGTCAGGGAAGCTTTTGATGTAACTAGTTACACATCAACAGTCAAGAAGCCAGTAGGTATGAATGTTGGTGCTCAGTAAGTTTTCTCCTTTTTGTAATCTAGGACTCTATTTCAGGAGGTAGAGACACTAGTTAGCCTAATTTATATGATTCCTCATACATAGGTCTATTCAGCCCACAAGAAACGCTATCTTTAGGGTTGCGAGAGATGGCTTAGTGGTTAGGACATGGGCTGCTCTTCTAATCAGTTTCCAGCATCTATATGGTGGCTCACCACTCCATTCTGAAGGGATCTGGTGCCTTCTAGTCTGCAGGCAGGCAGTGCATGCACATGGTGTACAGACATGCAAGCAAGACACTTATACACATAAAATAAATATGAATAAATATTAATACTAAAAAAGGAGCAAAAACAAGATAAACAATAAAAATCAAAAGTGAAGTCTGTGTTTTGGAAAGATAGTTAATAAATCATTACAAATACAGAAGAGAAAAGATAAAAATTGCCAACATGAATAAGGACTGTTACTGCAGATTTCACAAATAACATTTTATAAACATCTTAATACTACTACTTCAGCTACATAGATGAAATATTCAGATTCTTTAAGAGATACAAATTACTGAGATTCACCAAATACAATCATTCCTGGTTATCCTTTCATCTCTTCTTTTACCCATTCCCATCAGTCTCTAATAGAGAAGATAGTAATGTTTGCATATAACTATTAAGTATCTCTATATGCTCTTGTCTCTTAAATAACATTTAGATACATAATATACATTATATGGAACTACACTACTTTTGGGGGCATAACAACCATGAAAGTCTGTGAATGTTCACTACAGATAAGTTCATCTATATTCTGTTCATTTTGTTTGACTCACTCTTTTGAGGTGGGATTTGTATAGTGAATTTTGCCATATTTTTTATTTTAAAAAAATGAATTTGTATTTTCAGACCTTGTAAACCTAATTTGGTAAGTCCTGAGTACCCAAAATCTAATGAAAAAGGGTAGAAGGAAAATTTTCCATTACTGTTCTTTCTGAACATAGAAACAGAAAAAAACCCTCAACAGCATTGTAGCAAATCAAATGAATGCTTATAATAGCATGTGTCATAAACAACAAAATGGTCTGTACTGATGCATCGTTAGAGTTGGAGGCCAACTAGAGTAATATGATAGCCTGTGATAGAAAACAAACCAGGCCAGGAAGAGTGCTACCGTTGAGCCTGATGACCTGAATTTAGTCCTTAGGACTCACATGGTGGAAGAAAAGAAAACCCCCACGGGTTATCTTATGGCCTACACATATGGACCATTGTTATGCATCATCCTACACACAAATAAGTGAAATTTAAGATGTTTACAAAACTAAAATTGTCAACAAACTGTGACTCCTCAGAAAAATGTATATTTAATGTCAGTGCTACTTGGTAAAACCCTGCATTTTCGCCTGTGTAGAAAAAGAAATATTGCAAAGGCATTGTATTTTGCCATAGGTAAAATATAAAGCCTTCAAATTAGAAAAGACAAAAGCAAAACTGACATTTGAAACTTCATGAAGAAGCATTAGACCTTTTGTATGTAAGTCTTAAGATAAAAGACTTATTGGGCTGGAGAGATGGCTCAGCAGTTAAGAACACTGACTGCTCTTCTGGAGGTCCTGAGTTCAAATTCCACAACCACACGGTGGCTCACAACCATCCATAATAAGATCTGATGCCCTCTTCTGGTGTGTCTGAAGACAGCTACATATAATAATAATAATAAATCTTTGGGCTGGAGTGAGCAGAGGTCCTGAGTTCAATTCCCAGCAACCACATGATGGCTCACAACCATCTGTACAGCTACTGTGTAAAAAAATCAATGTATTAAATTCATTTGCATTTCAGTTTATTGACAGCAAGTGATTGAATAATGAGCCATCAAAAAACCCATAAACCTGGGTAGTGTTAATATATGCCTTTATTTCCAGCACTCAAGAGGCAGAAGCAGGCCGAACTCTGATGCTGAGCTAGAACTACCCAAAGAAACTCTTTCAGAGAGGGAGGGGGAGGGAGGAGAGAGAGAGACATAAAGCTGAGTGTATAATTGTACATACCTGTAGTAATATCACATGCTAAGTTGGAGTAGAAAATCAGGTGCTCAGATCAGTCTTGACTATATATAGATATAGTCAGGCTAACTAACCTGTGATACATGAGACTATTTCCAAATTTAAAAAATAACAAGCCAGAATAGAGAGAATAGCACATAGAGGATCTACAGCCCTCTGGCTTCTATGGCCACCTATACAGTATGATACAAATTAACTTATGCAAGCACCTATAATGACTTAAATCTTTCAAAAAACTATGTGTTTAGTCAATTACTTTTTATCAAATCATCAACTGTTAGGATAATTCATTGTGGGTGAGGGATGTGGTTCAGTGGTAGAATGCTTGCCTAAACTTGGCATGAGTCCCTGAATTTGATAACTTTTATTTGATACTGTATGAAAGTTAATTTAATATATAATTAAAAACAAAACCGAGAATACTTGAAAATATGGAATATTATAAGAAGGATTTCACATATCTATATCATAAGGTTTTCATTAAGAAAATAAAGGTATGGGCCTGGAAAGATGGCTAAGTGGTTAAGAGAACTTACTGCTCTTGCAGAAGACCCTGGTTCAGTTCCTAGCAACCTACATCAGGTGGCTTACAACCCCTTAGAACTTCAGTTCCAGAGGATCTACAGCCCTCTGGCTTCTATGGCCACCTATACAGTATGATACAAATTAACTTATGCAAGCACCTATAATGACTTAAATCTTTCAAAAAACTATTCACCACTACATCGGGTAATTTATGTTCATATATAATAACCCTTATTTGAAGAAATCTGTAAAGAAATTTTACAAATTGTTTTGAGACGGTATAGCTGTGTAGGTCAAGTTAAGCAACAGATTCTAAGTCCCACTACTTCAGCCTCCAAAGTGCTGTGATTATAAGAACTACTGTGACATTCAATGATGTCCTTTTCGTTCAATTATTTTATTTTGTTTATTTAGCATGATAGAGCATATGTTTTCTTATATGCTTTCCATCTTTTATATTGGACCTCTCATTATTTTATATTCTATATTATTTTATATAATATTATTATATACTATATTATTTTATTATAATATATTAGCTCAAAGACCCCAACATCTCAATGATACTTAGCATAGTTTTGTGGTTTTGTTCTTTAAAATACTATCTTGGTTTTATGTATGGTGCCCTTGCTTGTGTGCGGAGGTTATAAGACAACTTTGCAAATTTGGTTCTCTCCAACTTTATGTAGGTTCAGGGGAACTGAACTTAGGTCATTGGGCTTTTGTACCAAGTGCGTCTACCAGCTGAACCATCTGATATTTAAGATATTTTTAAGTGAAAACAGCAAATACTATTTGTTACATATAAGGTGCACCAGTCTTAGCGAGGATATAAATGGAAATCAAAGACTGTAAAAATTGCACACCCACTTAGTTACTTATCTGGTATCAGTTTAAGCGTATTCGAAAATGAGGTCATACACCTCACTGCACTTTACTTTTTGTGAGTTGATTATGGAGACACGTATTCATGGCTGGCCTCTTTTTATCTGCCTGAGAATGAACTTGAGCTTCTGATACCTTACACTGTAGTAATAGCAAGTATGTAGCACCAAGTCTGGCTTGTATGATGTTAGGAGCTGAACCAGGGGTTTACATCCCTTGAATTACTTACTACTTTAAGAATTTAAAAAGGAATGATGTTACTATGGATCAATATTTCCCATCCAGTTTCTATCCCTGTTACTCAGTTTGCCTTGTAATTTTGATGTTTGTCAGGGGATAACTAACCCAAACTAAACTATTAAATGTTTTAGCTAAACAAAAATGATGTGTATAAGAAAATATTTCAAGAATATAGGGTATGGTGACTGGTTTTGTTTTCATATTGTTTTGGCCACACCAACCTTGAATTCCAACCAATTCTCCCCCCTTAACTTTCCAGATGCTGAGATTCTAACCATACTTTCAGGACACTGGTTCTTAGATCCTTCCTTGTCCTCTGCCCCCAATACGCCCTATAAAACCTCTACTTAATATGATTTTTTTTTTTTTTCAAGACAGGGTTTCTCTGTATAGCCCTGGCTGTCACCACCACCAGGCTAAAATAAGTCTTTAAAAAAAAAAAAAAAAAAAGAAAGAAAGAAAGATTAACAAACCTCAGAACATAACAGTATGTGATTAGCATGATATTGCTGTGAGTTAAATTATTTTTCTGTCAGTGACTAGCAGGCATATTATAACAACAGTATAAAATAACTGGCAGACAGGGAACAAAATGGCTGCAGCTATGCTAGAGGGGCGGACCTTAACAGTACCATTTATTCTACCAAGTGTCTTTGCAATTAAAAGTCTTATACTCTGGGCTGGGCTGGACATGGTGGCAAACCCTTTTAACCCCAACACTCAGAAGGCACAGGTAGGCTGATGGTTGTGAGCTTGAAGCCAGTCTGATGACCATAAAACAAGTTCCAGTATAGCCCGGAATATGTACTGAGATCCTGTGTCAAAAACCAAAGATAAAATGACCCTTTCAGTCTCTCTTCTAAGGAAACCTTAATTAAATGGAGAGTCAGTATTGGTAACTTATTCAACATTTAGATACAAAAATTCAGAATTTTATGCTGAAACATTTTTTAAATTTTATTTTATTTCTAAGACCATATTCTTACTACATAACCCAAGCTGGGCTCCAGTTCCTATGTAATCCAGGCTAACCTGTAGCTTGAAACCTTCCTACTTCTGCCTCACAACACCATATGTGCCTATGTTTTAAATGGATATGAACTTGCCTCTTCGTACCTGCAGATAGTCTGAACCAAGCAGTCATGCATCCTCTAGTTACTACTAACCTAAGCCTTAAGCTTTTCTCATTTTTTTTCATGGAGCCTCCACCCCGTATTTGTTTTGTTTGGGGTTTAGGGAGTAAGATCAGGTGGTAGGGACTGGGTTTCACATAGCTGAGGATGCCCTTGAACTCTTGGTCCTCTTGACCCTTCCAAATGCTGCAGAGGCCTGCACTACTAATTCCCATTACTTTTTCTTCCCATGTTTATTTGTACTTTTTCGGATTCCTTGCAGATAGTAAACCTTCCTAAGCATTTCACAGGCTCTTTGGGCGTATCTGGTTTGACTGTGTAGTTCAATATGGCTTCACCTCTTGATATTTCTGCCTCTGCTTCCCAGGTGCTTGGATTATAGGCTTCTGTCTGAGCAAGCGTATATTACCCAATTGTAAAGGAAATTTTAAAATAGTTCTTCTCTAATACTGTTTTTATGTATATTTTTAATCATAATTATTTATGTGCATGGGTGTTTTGTTTGCATATATATTTGTTTGCCACATGTGATGCATATTCACAGAGACAAGAAGAATGTGTCACATCCTTTGTAACCATAGTTAAAGCAAGACTGCTAGCTGCCATATGGGAACTCGGGTCCTGTAGAACAGCAGCCAGTGCTTCCTCATGTTGTGGTGACCCCCAACCATAAAATTATTTTTGTTGCTACTTCATAACTGTAACTTTGCTAGTATTTTTAATCATAATGGAAATATCTATTTTCCAGTGGTTCCTGTGAAAGGGTTGTTTGACCCCCAAAAGGCTCTTACAGGTTGAGAAACACTGGGTTAGGATATACTAATCCATAGCACCAGGAGTAAGGGTGGGGTGGGAACTCTGCTACCGTGTGTGTGTGTGTGTGTGTGTGTGTGTGTGTGTGTGTGTGTGTGTGTATGTACTAACTACTTGTAATCTGGTAAACATTTGGGTTCCTTTTTTTTCTCCAGAGCTAATTCTCCTAATTACTTTATTCCTATCATGGTTTGGTTTGGTTTTGAAGTTCACTGTCAGAAATTTCAGTGAAGTAGTAATGCTGGGATAAATGGGGTTTTGTTTGCTTGTTTTGTTTCGAGACTGGGTTTCTTCTCTGGGTAGCTTTAGCTGTTTTGGAACTCACTCTGTAGACCAGGCTGGCCTTAAACTCAGAGATCTGCCTGCCCCTGCCTCCCAAGTGCTGGGATTAAAGGCATGCACCACCACCACCTGTCTCTGCTGAGGTAAATGTGAATGTATTTTGTCTCTTTTCTTTACTCAGATTGAGTCTGTTTCTCAGCCATCAGAAAACCATGGTGTTCCTGTTAGTCATACAGAGTCTTTGTCTACCAAATCATGTGGAGCACTGAGACCTGTCAATGGAGTTGTTAACAGGTAATGCTTTATCTCTTCTACTTCTTAAACTTAATTCTCTTATAAATGTTGAATTTGGAGCCCCTAGTTATTCCCAGCTAAGACTGGAAAAACTCTACCATTCATTCATACTTTGTATGTTTTATACTATGCCTAGTATACTTTATTTAGTATGTTCATGCAGTCCCTTGTACCTACCATTGTCTAAAAGGGACTGGCCATGGACAGTAAAACAGTCTTACAAATTATTTGAAGGTTCTTAATAAGTTCCATAAGCATGTGAATAAAAAAAATATATCCTTAGAACTCATTATTCATAGAACTGTCTTTTTGTTTTTGTTTTGTTTTGTTTTTTGGTTTTTCAAGACAGGGTTTCTGTATAGTTCTGGCTGTCCTGGAACTCACTCTGTAGACCAGGCTGACCTTGAACTCAGAAATCCGCCTGTCTGCCTCCCAAGTGCCGGGACTATGACCACTGTCTGGCCATAGAACTGATAGAACTGTCTTTAAGACTGTTCATTAATATTTGCAAAATTGTTTTCCTACCATTCAAGATTTTCTATACCTTTTGTTAGTCATATTTGTGTTATAGAAGAAAAACTAAGGATGAAAATTTGATCTTTGCACCTTGCAAACATAATAGATATTGTGCACTGAGAGCCTCATGACTAAGCATAGACAATGTATTAACACACTTAGATTACCGTGCATTGTTATCCAGAGTTGACCTGCTTCTATAGAAGGCCTGTTTGTGTCTATGAGCATTTGAAAGTGAGGAGATGGAACTCACATTACGAGCTTTGTTTCTTCTGTGTTCTGAAAAGTTAGTGTCTTTCTCCCCTTTGTAGTCTTCAGCCTGTCCTGGCAGACCAAGTTCCGGGTGACAGCTCTGATGCTGAGGAGCAACTACATAAAAAGCAAAGGTTGAATTTAGTTTCTTCATCATCTGATGGCACGTGTGTTGCAGCCCGAACTAGGCCTGTACTGAGCTGTAAGAAACGGAGACTTGTTAGGCCCAGCAGCATTGTTCCTCTTTCTAAGAAGGTGGGTACTCAGAGAATTAGTCTGTTTTCAGTGTCACTTCCGTTTACCAAATACTATCCAAAGCTGCTATCCCCTAAGTTTTCCTGTGAGCCTTCAAAAAATACTGAGTCCTAAACCTGCTTCCGAGAATTTTGTTTAGTTGCTTTGTAATTAAACTAAAAGTCATTTTCCTTTTTTTTTTTTTTTAAATTGTTAAATTTTAAGATTTTGACTTAGCATGCCATGTTTAAAGTGATAGTTTCGTATGTATCATTGTACTTTGTTCATAGGAAGGTCATTGATAAGCAGATATGAAAACGTCTGGCTTAAGTTTTGAAACAAATGGAAGAGTTTAAATTCTGTCATGAACACTTTGAAGGGGATTTCTCATCTTCACTATTCTCACTGAAATTGCAAGTGTTAGCCTGGCATGAGGGGGCACACCTGCACAATCCCAGCACATGACAAGTAGTGGAGGGATCAGGAGTTAAAGATCACCCTTGACTAAAAACTAATAATAAATTTGAAGGTGCCCAGGGTTACATAAGGCTCTGTTTTAAGTAAACCAACAAAAATAACAACCAGGTGTGGAGCAGTAAGCCCTCTCAGCCATCTCTGGCTTCTCTCTTCCACGTGTTGGTTTTGAGACAAGATCTCTTGTAGATTAAGATGATCTAAACTCCCACTTTACCTCCTGTGTACAGGTGTGAACCACCAGGCTTGGCTCCTGCTTTTGAGATGGTTGGGTTGGGTTGGGTTGGGTTGGGTTGGGTTGGGTTGGGTTGGGTTGGTTTGGTTTGATACAAGGTCTCACTGTAAACCAAGGTGGCCTGAATTCCTGATCCTCTTGTCTTAGGTAGAAAGATCACAAGTATACACTACCACACTCTGCCAGAAGTGACTGTGGCAGTTGTTAAAGGTTTAGTGCTTTTTATAAGAATTTCATTTTAATGTGCTTGTTTTCCCTGAATGTTTATATGTGTGCCATGTGTATTGCCTGGTGGAGTCAGTATTTTTTTTTTAAGGAACTCACCACCAGGAGTTTGGCTGTGTTACAGTGAGTGTATGAGCACAAAGTAGACTTGGGTTTTTGGAAGTTTTATTTGCTTGCTGGCTGCTGCTGCTTTTTTGTGGGGAGGGTGTAGGTCACAAGGGTTGGAGGCAGAGGACCTCGGATGGCTGGAAAAAGAGTGTACTTGAGGTTCATGATGTGGAATTCCCAAATAATCAATAAAAATATTATGGAAAAATAACATACATTAAATAATATGAACTGAGACCTTCTAATTCACTGGAAATTGAATGGAATTAGAGTCCATTTAAAGATGCAATAGTATTTATGATTCTTATGTTTATAATAGGCTCTTGTTTTATATAGAAACTGTATTATATACTAAAGCAAAAAAAAATGTTTTAATGTGTTTATTTGGCCTGAATGTTTGTATATGTATCATGTATGTTGCACAATACCCTCAGATCAGCAAAGAATGTTGGATCCCTGGGGCTTGGGTTATAGATGGTTATAAACCACCATGTTGACTAACAGGAGCTGAACATACTCATAGCTGCCGAGCCATCTGTCCAACTACAAAGACTTGCTTTTAAAAAGAAATCTTCACTAGATTATCTGTCTTTAGCTCCTCTTCCTCCCTCCTTCTTCCTTTGTTCTTTGTTTTTTTGTGTTTTGAGACAGAGTCTCTGTTAGCCAACCTAGTTTTACCTCCTGAGGCCTAAAAATGGAGTCAGCCATATGCTATCTTGCCCAACTTTCAGTACACTTTTTAAATTACCACAGAAAATGCAGATGACTTCAAAATTGTGATGAATTTTTGATTGCTTATTTTTTGAATAGCAAAGTTTATTTTACTTTGAAATTTATGAAATCTATGTAATAATATATGTTGTAGTACCTGGCTGGTAAGTTCTTCCTTTATGAATCTTTTGTTCTTACACATTCATTCTTTTGTAAAATACTTGTTGAACTTTGGTGAGTTAAGTCTCTTCTAGGTATTGATACGATACTAGATAAAAAACAAAAATCCTTATTCATGAAATAACCTTATTACTAGTGACAGAAACAGACAGACAGATAGATAGATAGATAGATAGATAGATAGATAGATAGACAGACAGACAGACAGACTATCCAATTTGTCCTATAGCTGGTGTGGAAAGGTACAGCATGGTGGAGTAAAGTGTTGGGGACCTCAGATAAGGGAGGGGTATGACTATGAGTTCTTAATAATAGTTCAAAGTTTAGAGCTATGAAAGCTAAGAAAAAATGAGCCAAGGATGACTAAGAATGGAAAAAAATCCACCAAAGTGTAGTGTGATAGAGGGGTTTCTAAGAGAAAGGTGGTGTGATTGTCCAGGTGAGAAGCTATTGACAAATAAAGTAAGATGAAACCGGCTTGGCCATCTTTACTAGAGACCTCAATGAACAGTTATTATAAATGGAAACAAATGAAAACCTGGTTATCATGGCTTCAGGAGAGAACAAGACCAAAAGAACTGAGGTTATTAAAAAGAATATATTTTCGGGGAGTTGGACATCTATCTCCATGGTTAAGAACATATACTACTTTTAAAGAGGATCCAGGTTGGGTTTTAAGTACCCATATTGGGTGGCTCATCAGTCCAGCTCCAGGGAATATATCACCCCGATCTATACTACTTAGATACCTGGATTGGTTTGTGCAGACCCTACAAGATAGGCATACAAAACTAATTTTTTTTGTTGGTGGTGGTGGTGTTTTGAGCTAGGGTTTCTCTGTGTAGCCCTGGCTGCCCTGCAACTCACTCTGTAGACCAGGCTGGCCTCAAACTCAGAAATCCCTCTGCGTCTGCCTCCCAAGTGCTGGGATTAAAGGCGTGCGCCACCACTGCCCGGTGAAACTAAATCTTTAAAGAGTGTTTTCAACACTTCTCGAGAAGGAGAACAGAAAAGTAGCCTCTTTGAAGCAGAGTCTCTTTATGAAATTGTTACACTTCCTGAAAGGGTGGAATGAAAGAGGATTATAGTGATCATTAATATTTGGACAACTAATTTTTAATACCTATTGTCCTTTGTTCCACTATACATTTGTACAGTGTATCTTTTAAAGATTTTATTTATTTAGTGCTCTATCTGCATATATGCCTGCATGTCAGAAGATCCCATTACATATGGTTGTAAGCCAACACGTGGTTGCTGGGAATCAAACTCAGGGTATCTGGAAGAGCAGTCAGTGAGCCATCTCTCCAACCCCCATGTGCTTTGGGTTTTTTTTTGTTTTGTTTTGTTTTTGTTTTTTGTTTGTTTGTTTGTTTTTCGAGACAGGGTTTCTCTGTGTAGCCCTGGCTGTCTTGAAACTCACTCTGTAGACCAGGCTGGCCTCAGACTCAGAAATCTGCCTGCCTCTGCCTCCCAAGTGCTGGGATTATTAATTTCACTTTTTAATTCTATTTCCTTTTCCCTTCCTCCCCCCTTCGTTCCCCCTTCTTTCTTTTTCTTCCTTAATCTTTTCTTTCCTCTTTCCTCATGGTACTATGAATTGAGGACAGAGTCCTTATATGTGCTGACCAAGCACTCTACAAGTGGCTATATCCTCATTTCTCTTGAACTTGTGCTCCTCCTGTCTCCTCCTGAGATGCTAATAGGTTTATCCCATTGTCTTTAATACTTTCATGGTTTTATTTTTAAATATTTATTTTTATTTTATGTGGATTTTACATGTTTGTCATTTGTAGATCTTAATACCAGTGTTGGAACAAAGGCTTTATTTAGTAAGATAAACTTGTTGGATAGTTGAAAATTACTAAAGGCCTTGAATTCCAGAAATGTTTTTTAAACTTTTTAGCCTCTAGATTTTAATTTTAAAATCCACAGGAAGGAGTCACAAACTTTGTTGGAAGATAAATCTGGAAATAGGTTATGTTGGGGATGAATTAGAGCAAAAGAGAGTAAGCCCTGAAAAGGACATAACTTCAGTAATTAACTTCAGTAGTAAATCCTGGAGCAACAACAGTCTAAAGGCTCTTAAAGCTCTGACAGTGGTGGTCTGAAAAGATGGCTTAGCACCCATAAGGGGACTTGCCCTCAAGCATAACTAATTTTGCCCTGGAACCTAGTGGAAAGAGAGAACACTCAAGGCAAGTTGTGCTCTGACTGAGCACAACTCTCTCTCTCCCTCCCTCTCCCCCCACCCCTCTCTCACCACTCTCTCACTCACTCACTCTCAAAATCTTTAAGAAATTCTGAAAGTGTAATATATCTTAATGATGATTTTCTGTAACTACCTAGGTCTCTGGATGAGCAGCAAGCTTTTGTTTTTTTGAAAGTCTTATTTAATGGAGAGATGTTTTGGTTTGTTGGTTTGGTTTTAATGTTTTGTTTAAGGCGTTAGAGGTTTTGGGGGGTTTTTTGGTGGTGGTGGTGGTTTTGTTTTTTTGTTTTTGTTCGTGTTTGTTTGTTTGTTTTTGTTTTGTGAGCCAGGGTTTCTCTGTGTAGCCCTGGCTGTCCTAGAACTCACTCTGTAGACCAGGCTGACCTCAAACTCAGAAATCCACCTGCCTCTGCCTCCAGAGTGCTGGGATTAAAGGCATGCGCCACCACTGCCCAACTGTTTGGATTTTTTTAAAGACACAGACATGCAGCTCTAACTAACTAGGTAGGATGGGTACTTTTGTCATCAAATGTAATTGATGTCCATGTATCATATTCAGTTAGTATCTTTTTATCTCAGCAGCATCTACCATTACAACGTATTAGAATTTTTCCCTTCATTTTACACAATCTCATCTTCAGGATACTTAGTCCCAGCGTTTGAATGGTTTGGTGGTAAGGTGGTAGAGGTAGCAGCAATAGGAGCTTTGGGGTCAACCTTGGCTCTGTGAGTTACTGTTCACATTTTCATAAAAGGGGAAAACAGAAAATAACAATAATTATGAACTTGCACCTACTATTCTCTAGCACTTGGAAGAATAAGAAGGGAGTGTTGGTGTTTAAGGGCAATCTGAGAAACAGTACAACTTTGCCTATAACAGAAGGCAGACTTGTTCTTTGTAACACAAGATTGTAGGGATTCCATATTAGACATCTCAGTTTTTTGTCTCAAAGCTTAAAAATCTAAAAAAAGAAAAAGAAAAAATTGGTTTACATAATTAAGTCTTTAGAGGACTTAAATTTATTCATTTAACTCTATCTTGTCCTTATAAATGTAAAGGAAATTTAAAGAAAATAATTCATTCTTGGAATTAGCCTAACATAGAAATTTTAATGGAAACATTAAACATACATAATTTTATTTTCATTAGATAGTCAGAAGTTGTGTTTTGTTTTTTGAAGGTAGAGGGCAGTTCAAGAGATCATGTGCATGGGACTAAAAGCATTTATCAGAGACAAAGTGTCACTTTTGTTTTGCTTTTCACAGGTTCACCGGAATGTCCGCTCTGGCTGTGATGTGAATCCGTCTTGTGCACTGTGTGGTTCAGGCAGTGTGAATACCATGCCTCCTGAAATACACTATGAAGCACCTCTGTTGGAGCGTCTTTCCCAGTTGGACTCCTGTGTTCACCCTGTGCTAGCATTTCCAGATGGTAAGAAAGACAACAGAGTTTACTAGAGTTTCAATGATCTAAAAGGATTCCAGGTGAAAGAAAGCCAGTGAGATCAGATACTTACTATCACTCACTCTCTGTCAACAACAACTTCTCCTGCCTCAGCCTCTCAAGTGCTAATGTATGCCACCAAGCCTTATATTTATGGTTATTATTTTAAATGTTCAAGGTTTATTTTATTTATTTTTTTTTGTGTGTGTGAGTATTGCCACATCTATGTATACCAGGAGCATTTCTGGTACTCAGAGGTCAGATCTGGAACTGGAATTAATTGTGAGCCTGCATGTGGGTGCTGGGAACTGAACCTGGATCTTCTTTAAGAGCAACAAGTGTTCTTAACTGCTAAGCTATCTTTCCTACCAGATTTTAAATTTCTTGATTCAAAATATATTTGTAACACTTAAACTCCTAACCATAGATTTGGGATTTAGACAAGAGAATTGATAACTAAGCTCAGTTTACCGGACTGAATATGGACATATAGGTACTACACCATTCCAAGTAGGATTTTGAAATATTTTGCTTGTATATAGGGTCAGACTTAGGCAATTTCTTTTTCTCTTTGGTTTTTTCGAAACAGGGTTTCTCTGTGTAGCCCTGGCTGTCCTGGAACTCAATCTAGACCAGGCTGGCCTCCAACTCAGAAATCCATCTGCCTCTGCCTCCCAAGTGCTGGGATTAAAGGCATGTGCCACCACTAACCGGCGTAGACCTAGGCAATTTTCAAAACAGGGTTTCTTTGTATAGCCCTGGCTGGCCTGGAACTCAGAAATCTGCCTGCCTCTGCCTCCCAAGTGCTGGAATTAAAGGCGTCCGCCACCACCGCCCGATTCCTCATACCTTTTTCACTCACGCGTTTAATAATGTTCCTGTTGGGATAATTTTGTTACAGTCTAAATAACAACCACATTAGAATGCACCTACCTTATAAATTGAAAGATTCTCAGAAACAGACATGCCCAGCTTTAGAGGGAACCATACATTTCACAAATGTCTTTGAATGACTTTGTGAAGACCAGCAACTCAGCATGTGACCTCATTGCTTCAGCTCCTGTCCACTGTGTTTAGCTGCTTTGGCCTGCCCTCTTCCAGTTTCTTCTCTAAAAGATGATGTAAAGGTAGGGGATTTCCTGCTATTTTGTTTTGAGACAGGGTCTCTCTGTGTAGTCCTGGCTATCCTAAACTTGTTATGTAGACCAGGCTGGCCTTGAACTTACTGCCTGCTTTTGCCTTCCAAGTGCTGAGGTTAAAGAGAGGAGCCACCGGGCCTTGTCGCCACGTTTTGTTTTGTTTTTTCTTTTTTTTTAAGATTTATTTATTTATTATATGTAAATACACTGTAGCTGTCTTCAGACACACCAGAAGAGGGCGTCAGATCTCATTAAGGATGGTTGTGAGCCACCACGTGGTTGCTGGGATTTGAACTCAGGACCTTCGGAAGAGCAGTCAGTGCTCTTACCCACTGAGCCATCTCTCCAGCCCCCCACTTTTTTTAAAAGACAAAATTAGTGTTGTTTTGACTCCTTTAAGTTATAAATGGTTACATTCTTCCTAAACCATAGTATGTTTGGTTCTGTTGATTTCCCCATCCTCACTTAGGAACAGGGAGTGTCAGGGTCTCATGTATTCTATAGCCTCAAACTCACTCTGTAGCCAAAATGACTTTTGAACTTCTGATCCCCCTACCTCCATCTTGAGTGTGTTGGAATTACAGGCATATGTATCATCATATTGGATTTATGTGGGTACTGGACATTGGACCCAGGGCTTTAAGAGGACAAGCATTCTGCATCCCCAACCCACTATTTCCATCAAATTTATTGTCTATTTTTGGGGTTATTGGGGTTTCTCCTCTACATTTAGAATTTTTAATGTGATAGCTATTCTATTGCACTGTGTGTTTTATTTGTATTTCCTCATTAGTTTGTAGAGTTGTTGGGATCAAAATCAACTGCCATTTTTTGTCTTATTGTGTCTTCCACCTTCAGCGTATTTTAGGCACTCCCATTACATTTGTTCAGATAAGAAATTGAGCTGCATAGGCCTTATGGTACAGTCCTGCAATCCTAGCTATTAAGAGGAGGCTAAGACAGGAGACCTGCTGGTTATATAGACTGTGTCTTAAATAAAAAGAGGCAGATGTGGTAATGCACTTAAGAATCACAACACCTAGGAGAGAGAAGTGGGGAGATTGCCATGAGTTTGAGGCCCATCTGGTTGACGTAACAAGTTCTATACTGTAGTGAGAATTCATCTCAAATAATTGAGAAAGAAATTGAAATTAAAGCTATCAGGGCTGTTTACCATAAATCCTAGCACTCAAAAATCAAGGTAAATGGATCTCTGTGAGTTCTAGGCCAGCCAAGGCTACATAGTAAGATTTCCCCCATCTTTTTTGTGTTTTTCAAGACAGGGTTTCTCTGTGTTACAGCCACTCTGTAGATCAGGCTGACTTGAACTCACAGAGATCCGCCTGCCTCTGCCTCCTGAGTGCCAGGATTAAAAGACCAGCTAAGACCTCATCTCGTTGTTGTTGTTGTTGTTGTTGTTGTTGTTGTTGTTGTTGTTGTTGT
>JADRCD010198647.1:0-21278 GCA_019843815.1 Montemys delectorum | reverse complement strand
GTTGTTGTTGTTGTTGTTGTTGTTGTTGTTGTTGTTGTTGTTGTTGTTGTTTAAAGGTCATAATAGGGGAAGAAAGAGGCTTAGCAAGTAAAGGCACAGGCATGATTCTTGTTCAGTAGAAAGTCTGTGGTTGCATACATCTGTAATCCCACACTCCTGAAGCAGGACAAGGAGCAAATCAGGAGAGTCACAGAGAAACTTGCAGGTCAGCTAGCCTGGTGGCCCACGCTTTTACTGGCTGGTTAGAGGCAGGCAGCAGATGGTGTATTTTGGGTTTGGGGCCAGCCTGGTCTACAGAGAAACCCTGTCTCAAAACCCCAACAACCAAAAACCTGGAGGCAGGGAAGTAAGAAAAGGACTGCTCCTGGAGCTGTTTGGTAGAGCTCTTGCTTATTACTAGCATGTGTAAAACCATTTATTTAACCTCCACTATCGAAAAATAAATTTTAAGTACTTATATGAAACCTTATATCTCTAGCTATAGAAGATGAAGGAGTAGGGTGTGATTATTTATTAATATTGCAGAAGGAGGGCCTGTACTGGCTAGTTTTGAGTGTCAACTTGACACAGGCTGGAGTTATCATAGAGAAAGGAACTTCAGTTGGGGAACTGCCTCTATGAGATCCAGCTATGGGGCATTTTCTCAATTAGTGATCAAGGGGAGGAGGGACCCTTGTGGGTGGTACCATCTCTGGGCTGGAAGTCTTGGGTTCTATAAGAAGGCAAGCTGAGCAAGCCAGGGGACGCAAGCTAGTAAGAAACATCCCTCCATGGCCTCTGCATCAGCTCCTGCTTCCTGACCTGCTTGAGTTCTAGTCCTGACTTCCTTTAGTGATGAACAGCAACATGGAAGTGTAAGCTGAATAAACCCTTTCCTCCCCAACTTGCTTCTTGGTCATGATGTTTGTGCAGGAATAGAAACCCTGACTAAGACAGAGTCTGTGTTTTCTTATTACCTAATTTAGTAATCAGTTTAGTTCCTACCTAAAGATATATAGTCCTGTGTGCTCTTTGGGAAGAGAAACAGGGCCTGATGAGAGCACCACCTGGTGGCAGGGAAGATCTATGCTGTTTTGTGAGACTGCCAACATAAGTACTTAAGGGTATATGACTTCCTAACAGGGGGAGAAGTGAGCATTGCAAAACACTCAAGCAGGCTTGAGAAAATGATGGAAAATAACAAGCAGAATCTTCCAGCAAACACGGAATATCAGAACTTGGTGAACTGAAGACTCAGTCTTTCAGTCACATTTCATTTTCTTTAAGGAAGTAGAAGTTTGAGATAGAGTTGATAATCAGTTTATATTTTCCTTTATTTACCTGATTAAGCACTACACCTTCTTAAATAATAGCACATTAATCTTATGTAAGTGGAATGTGAGACATCTTACACCTGAATGAATCTCTTATGGTTCTTTACATTTTTTTTTAAGAGTATCATAATGTATATCCATGCAGACCTCAGACTAGTAATTGGCCCCGATACCTTTCCCTCCAGAGTTGAGTGCAGGATTATATACATGCAAACTACATGCCCATTATCTTAAAATATTTCATCCCTTCGTTCAGGCCTTCCAGTCTGCCTAGTTTGTTTGAATTTTCAGTACTTGTTTTTAAACAAAGAGCTTTGTATATGAGCTGCAACCCCAGGCCATGTTGAGATTTTTGGCAGTTTCCATGTCCTTAGGATAACTACCATTCAGTTAGTGTACATACTCAGACCAGCAATACGTAGGAACTTGTGTTGTTCACTGATTGGAGAAGTTAATGGGATCTTGCTCATTCTTTTATAAAAGTGATTAAAAGAAAATACAGTACTTTCTGTATTTGTGAGTCTGTTTTGTAGTTTGTTGTTTTGTGATAAGGTCTCACTATGTAGCCTTAGCTAGCCTTGAACTTACAGCAGTTCTTCTGTTCCTACCTCCCAAATCCTAGAATTTAGAGGTATACACCATCACACTCAGCTGTTTGGTATATTTATTTTAGGGGTTAGGATACGTGAACCTTTTTCCCTTGTCAGCTCACTCTTCCATTTGTCTATCTTCTATTCCTTATTCCCTTTTTGTATGTGCTAGAAATCAAACCCAGAGCATCGCATATCCTAGAAAAGTGTTCTGCAACTGAACTATAGTCTTGACCCTCATTTTGTTAAAAAAACAAAACAAAACAAAAACCTAAAACCTCTGGACCCTTGTGGTCTTTCTATGTGTAGCCCTAGCTGTTCAGGAACTCTGCAGACCAGACTGGCCAAACTCATGAAAAAGATCTAGATGCCAGCCAGCCTCTGCTTCTCAAGGGCTGAGGTTTAAGGTGTGTTCCTTTGCCACCACCAGCTTATGGGTTGGGTTTTTGTTTGTTTGTAGTTTTTTGTTTTGTTTTGTTTTTAGACTGTGTCTGACCTCTTCTAATTTTGACTGAGAATAAATAATTTTCAGTGCTCAGTTTTGCTACTAGTTTCACAGTACTGAGAAGAAAATAGGCTCCAGAGTGTTGTCGATAGTTGTAATAAGAGCTTATTATACTACTTCAGTACGCTTTTTTTAAATCTCCTAAAGGAAGCTGGAGAAATGGGTCAGTGGTTAAAAGCCATTGCTGCTCCTGCAGTTCCGAGCACCCACGTAGTAGTTCCACCTATGGGAGTTTGGACTTCTCTTTCAGCTTTCAGTGACGCCAGGTACATGCATGCTACATGCATAACAGCTGTAAATTTTCTGAAAATTCATTGGCATAGTTAAAAATGCATTTGGGATTTTATGCTTGGGATACAGCTCAGTTGGTATAGTACTTGCCTAGTATGAATGAAGTACTGACTTCCATCCCCAGCACCATGTGAACTGAAGTTGGTGGCACAGGCCATTAATGCCAGCACTTGAGAAGTCAGTCAGATATCTCTTGATTCTAGGCTAGCCAAGGCTATACAGTAAAACTCTGTCTCAAACAAACAAAAACTGTAGAGTGGGGCTAGACCATTATTTTTCATGTAATATATTTTGATCTTTCTTCCATGTCCTCCCTATCTTCATACCCATACAGCTTCATGTTCTTTCTCTCTAAAAGAGAAAGAATGAAAGAGTGAAAGAAAAATCCAAACAAACCAATAAGTCAAAAATGATAGAACAAAATCAAAATAGAACATAAAAACATGAAACCCAGCTGGGCAGTAGTGGCCCAGCGTAGATCTCTGAAGACAGCCAAGGCTATACAGAGAAACCATGTCTTGAAAAACAAACACAGAAAACAAATTCCATTTTGTGTTGGCCAAACTTCTCTTGGACATGAGGCCTGCCTTGGAGCGTGGTTGATACACCTAATAAACACTCCATTGGAGAAAACTGACTTTTTTCTTTTGCAACAGGTATCAGTTGCAGAGAGCTTTTTGCTTAGAAGTAGAATTTAGTGTCTGGTTCCACTTCCCAGTTGTGCAGTTTGTGTGGTTTGAACCTGTGGTATGCATGCTGTCTCAGACTCCTTGCAAGTAGCAAGGAATTGAATTTTGGCCCCCAACCCTGGTATACATAGCAAAGTTCAGCAAAGGATATATAGACTCTGTCACAAAAATAAATAAATAAATAAAAACAAGCCATAGTATAGACCAGGAATATACTGTAAAGTGAACAGTGGGCCACCAAAACTGAGAAGGTAATAAAGGGCCTGGTTTTATTTTTTTTTTTTTTTTTTTTTTTTTTTTTTTTTAAATTGAGACAGTCTCTTAGGCTACAACCTAAGATCTCACAGCATTCCTCCTGCCTAAGTTTCTCAGGTGCTGTGTCTGGAGGTTTTTTACAAAAGCTTGAAAAACATTTATACTGTCTTTAGTAAATAAGCACTCGATATTAGAGTACAGTGGAAGAATAACTTAAAGCCTACAGGAAAATGATTGGAATCCTAAAAATTAGTTTTCTAAAGAATTACTAAAATACTTAATTCTTAGCAAAATACACACTAATTTCAAGCCAGCCATGATGGTCCATGCCTACAGTTACCTCTATTCAGAAGGCTAAGGTGGGAGGATCTCTAGAGCTTAAAGAACATAGTAAGACTTTGTCTTAGAGGACAGAGAGGGAGTGATGTGTTTGTTTGTTTGTTTGTTTGTTTTTAAACTAGTTAGCTTTAAAAGAAAACATAGTCAAAAGACAAGATGATAGGGCTCTAGAGCAAGAGGGTGGCATAACTTGCACTGGAAGAAGGTTACCAGTGCTTACTTTAGCCACAGATAGCATAGGATGTGTTGTGCCATAAGCTAGCACAAGTAACTGCTCAATAAGTGTCTAGAAATGGCATGTTTACAATATGCCACACCAATAAAACCAACAAACTTAGAGTAATCCATGGGAAAGGAAGTCTCCTCATCAATGTAAAGAAGGGTGTTGTATTTTTGCCCCTATTGGAACTTGTAAATAAAAAGCTGAGATGGTAACTACTAACGATAGAATGACCATCCATAAAGATCACATAAGTGGCTCTTCCATATGACTGCCCCTGCTTAGGCAAGTGAGACTACTTGTTAAACTAGAGTGTGTGAAATAGGTATATTGACCTCTGGAGAGTCAGTGACTGGAGACCCTTTAAGGACAGAGGAGTCTGGGGGTCAGGTTCTTGGACTAAGCTGCAGTGTTTTATGTTTTCACAGATGTTCCCACAAGCCTGCACTTCCAGAGCATGCTGAAGTCTCAGTGGCAAAACAAGCCTTTTGACAAGATCAGACCTACCAAAAAGTTCTCTCTTAAGCACAGAGCAACCATGCCATGCAGTCTGTCAGATCCAGTTCGTAAAGACAGACACAAGTTGGTCAACTCCTTCCTTACAACAGCCAGTAAGTCTCCAGGAACTGAGGAGTCCTCTGCAATCAGTATTGCTACAGTTCTTACCTCTTATGTTTTTTGGTTTTCTATGCCAGTATTCTGGAATTGGGAAAAGCGTTTAATTATTTAATACAAATTCAGCTCACAGCTTAATCTGTCTGATTGTTTTGGATGCTTTCTGATAGGCTTTAGAAGCTATTTCAAACAGGCAGGACCTTAAATATTAAGTGAACTACCAGCAGCAATATGATGTGGGCAGGTTGACTTCTGAAGCCTGGTGTTAACATTTCTGTTTGTGACTCCCTGTCCCTGTCCTAGCTATTGTGCCATTAACTAGAATATTGAGTCCCAGACTATCCTGCTGCCCTGGGTATGTAGCCTTAGGAGAACTGAAGAGCTCAAAACTCAAATAAGATTTGAGTAAATGTATTTCACAGCTCTTTTTTGTTCCCCTCTTCAGAGCTGTCCCATCACCAAACACGGCCTGACAGGACCCACAGGCAGCACTTAGACGATGTGGGGGCTGTGCCCATGGTGGAGCGAGTGACAGCTCCAAAAGCAGAGCGCTTGCTCCACCTACCGCCACCTGTGCATGACCCAACCCACAGCAAAATGAGATTGCGAGATCATTCATCTGAGAGAAGTGAAGGTACGGCCAGGCCCGGCACCTCTACCTGCATTGACACTTGCTCAGAGCTTTCTGGGACAGCCCAAGCTTCTCTTAAACCCCCTAACCCAAGCTTTGTCCATCACTTGCTAGAAAGGCATAGCAGGGGTCACTATTGCTTCTAAATGCAGGTCACTTCTTACTGCTACAGTATCTGCCCAGTCCCTATTTCCCATCAACTGGTTTGCTGCAGCTTTTTTATCCTCTAGGCTTAAAAAAGCATTTTTTGCCTTTAGTGCATATTGCTGGCATTCCTAACATACGTTAAAAGTTGAACTGGTTAGCCATTTAGCCATGTATTTCTATTTCTCTCTTTTCTGTTGACTTTTGCAGTGTTGAAGCATCACACAGACATGAGCAGTTCGAGCTACTTGACAGCTGCCCACCATCCACCGCACAGCCCCCTGGTGAGACAGCTCTCCACCTCATCAGATGCCTCCACACCCACCAGCTCTAGCTCACAAGTTGCAGCCAGCACATCTGTAAGTACCTATGTGAAGTTGATAGGACACTCTCTAGATTACAGGGCACTCACAATAGTTCTAGAGACCAATGTAGATCCTTGACCCTCTGCAAAGTTTTCTTAGAGTTGTTTTTCATAGTAAAAGTGGATCTTTGCTAAGTCATGGGTAGATAGTTGCTGTAGCGGCAAGCGTGAGCGATGGTGGTGGTGATGGTGGTGGTCGGCTTGTTGTTGATAATGACGATGGTATTTTGATGGGTTTAGTTGGTTGTTTTTTTTTTTTTTTTTTTTTTTTTTTTTTTGAGCAGGAGAGTACTAGTAACTTGTCCATAATTGGCATGGTTTGACATACAACACACTGTCTAGAGACAGGTTTTCTGAAGGTGCTTTTTGACTCTTTGGGATCTATTTTCACCCAGAACTTATATACCATGGCACCCTAATCTTTTTATGCCAAGAAGTGAACATGAAAAGAAGCATGAAGGAGAGCTAGACATTCAAGACTACAATTTTCTTGTTTCTGCTAATGATGAGTGGCACTGGGATGCTAAGAATGACCAAGGGAGAAAGTAGAATTAATGCTTTTTCAGATGTACAGAACAGAAATATGCAGCAGGCTACTGTGACCGACTGTATTTACACTTAGTGTATGCATAATGGGAGCCATTTAAGGCATACTCTCTACTTTCTAAACTATGAAACCCCATTCAGGAAGTTATTTGCATAGCCATTCCAGATATAGTTTCATTAAACACAAACCTATAGCCGAGTATAGTTATCCAACCATCACTTAGGGTAATTATAGCAAGTGTAATTGTACTTGCAATAATAAAATCTGTTGCTATGATATTTTTTAAGCACTTACACTACTGGTCTTGATGGTACAGGTCTGTAATTCTAACACTCAGGAGACTGAGGTAAAAAGGATCAATAGATATACATGCCATCCCATTTAAATCTATGCTGTCCTTTGATAAATAGATAGCATTGTGAATCCTGATTTTTTTTTTTTTGTGAACGTGAAAACTAAGACTTCCCAAGATTGTGTGTGTTTCATAAGGTGAGGTAGTTTGAAGGTGTGATTGTGATTCAAACCCTTATAGTCTGACTACAAGGTCAGCTCTCTCACCAGTACATCACACAGCCTTGGCCTGAGATGGGGTTATATGAAGCTCTGAGCTCACAGAATGTGCTCGCTAAGCTCCTGGAATCAGGTACAAATTCACATTGTTCTTTGGTCTTACAGATCACTGCCTCTTCCAAATAGCCTTCTTCATTCACCTTCTCTAGTCACAGACTTTGTCTGAATAGGTGTATAGTATTCCTCACACACTCCACCACACGCTAGCCAAGAGTTTCACAAAGTCATAAAGAGTAATGAGAGTAATTCTCATTTTAAAAAACAAAACAAAATCACAAACTCTTAAGGTCAAGGACTTGGTGTAAATCAGTATTTTCTTTTCTTTTCTTGACTTTTTTTTTATCTGTCAGCCCTGATGAGAGTCTGGAGAGTGGTGACTTAGACCTTAGACCATTTAGAACTAATCTTACTAGATACATACTCTATACATAGCATGCTAATGTTTTAGGCACAGAAATCCTCCTGCCTCTGCTTCCCAAGTGCTAGCGTTAAAGACATTTGCCACACCCAGCTCTTTTAGGCTCTTATTACCTCATTTATTCAGAGAATCAAGATTTATTGAATAATAAGCAGAGTGATATGCCAGATTTAGGTTGATAAGCAAGATGGTAACAGGACAAAGGGGTGCAAGGCTGGGGCTTTTAAGGTGCTTGTGGCTGCTTCATAAGGATCTGTGTTAAAGTCATACATATAGTAGCACTTAAGGTAGGATTGAGCAGGAGGACCGTGAGTTGCCCAGCTCGGGTCCTATATAGTAAGACCATCCAAAAGATAGGTAAAGTAGAAGGGAAAAGGCCACATTCTTTGTTTCTCTCTGTTGAGGATGAGTGCTAGCAGAATGGGTGTGGAAGCAGAGGGTACAGGCCAGAGGCCTGAGAAGTCGGAGAGAAATACATACCTTTTTCTAGGAGGAGCTTCATTCTTGACTAAGAGAAGAACTGTCTCTCCCAAGGCTCCTTCAAGATTCATTTCTTGTGTGGATCATAGAACTTAAGCCAAGATGTGACAGTAACAGAAGCCTTTGGGTCACTAATGTTCACTCGTAGAACTCAACCAGATAAGAGTTCCAAAAATCTCAACCATTTTAGTTAAGCTGTGACCTAAAATTTGTGAGGTTGGTGACTGTCTAGTCTTACTGATACAGGAGAAATTTAAAAATATGATGACTTGGAATCATTCATGATACCATCTGAAATTCTGCTTTTTAATATTCTTACAATATCCTAAGATAATGAAATGAATAGATTATCTCACCTTCCAAAGAGAGATAACAGTTGGTAGGGGTAGTAGCTTATCTTTCTTACTAACCCCTCCCTGTGAGCTGACCATACTTGGTGGTTTGGGTATGACCTCTTGGGTGTTTCCAGCTGTATTGTTGCCATGACAACATATTTGTCATCCCACTGTTTCCCTGTGGCCTCTTACAGCTCAGTTAACAGGCTGCTTCAGAATAAGGTATTTGCTCTTTGGGCAGGAGCAGCAAATAGAGTTTTCCTTCTGTCTGAGACTCAATCGTTTGGCTCTCTGCTTTATTCACTCTGTTTGTCTGGTTTTTTTTTTTTTAAGACAAGGTCTTTCTATGTAGCTCTGGCTTTCCTAGAACTTGCTGTGTAGACCAGGCTAACTCACAAAGATCTGTCTACATCTGCCTCCCAAGTGCTGGGATTAAAGATTTGCAGCACTACACCGGCTTTATTCGTTCTTAGTGTGCTATGTACCATAAATGCCCAACTTTGCTTCTGTTATTGGACCCTTGAAAGTATTATTTCCCCAAAGATTTAATGTTCTTACTTACTGTGGAAACATATCCTTTTGGGGTTGGGGGTGGAAACTATAGACAGATCCTTCTTTTCAATTTCCTTCCACTCTTCTCTTTCCCCAAAATAATAGAAAAATGAGAGTTATATGAGGGCTGAGAAGGTGGTTGGTAAGACTTAGCTGAGGAGTTGAGATCTCCAAGAGGAAGGTGTTTCCATGGCAGCTAAGGTAAGATGGTTGATTAAGGTGGGCTTATTCTTTGAGCTTCTTTTCTGGTAAAAGAATTCAATGTTTTTAATCTAACTAGTTACCATTGTTCCAAGGGTAGCTCTTAACCATAGAGCCATCTCTCCGGCTCTAAAACAAGGATTTTAGATTTTAAAAGAGGAATGTTAAAGCCGGGCAGTAGTGGCGCAAACAAGCCTTTAACTTGGGAGGCAGAGGCAGGTGGTTCTCTGTGAGTTTGAGGTAAGCCTGGTCTCCAGAGTGAGTTCCAGGTCAGCCAGGGCTATCGAGAGAAGCCCTGCCTCAAAAACAAACAAAACAGGGAATGTTAGTAGAATGAAGTAATAGGAACTCCACCACCACCACCATCACCACATTGTCTTAAAATCTAGAATACCCACCTATAAAAATCCAGCAATTCTATTCCTACATGAACCCATGAAGGAGAAGGATGGTCAGGGAGAGTGCCTTGTGAATGGGATTTACTCCTTGGGGCTGCCACACACAGGGACACACATGCTACACATGTGTGTCCCAAGAACTCTGCTCCCAGAGACAAACTGTTTAGATACACACTTGTTGCTCTGGTGGCCGCTGCTACCCAACGACCCGTATGCATGGTCATCCTGTCACATGACTGATGGTTTTAAATTTGTAGCATTGTACCTCCCTTGAAACTTAAACTTTTGTCTTACAGCAACCAGTGAGGAGGAGAAGGGGAGAGAGCTCATTTGATATTAACAACATTGTCATCCCAATGTCTGTTGCTGCAACAACTCGTGTTGAGAAACTACAGTACAAAGAAATCCTTACTCCAAGGTATAGAGAAGGCCTGTTTATTCAGCTCCTCCTCTCCATATTCTCTTTCTCTTCTGACCAAGCAATCCCTATCCTTGAATTGTTTTCTTTTTAAAAGAAAGGTCTGGTCCATCCTGATTCCCCAGACTATACTGTGGGCTATAGGTCTAGACTTTATTTCCAGAAACAACAATGATAGCTCATGCCTGTAATTCCAGACATTAGAAGGCTACAGCAGTTCAAGGCCAGCCTAGGCTAGAATGAGATTTCAGGGGTTTTTGTTTTGGGGAGTGGGTAGGAGGGGGGTTGTTTTCATTGGGAGTAGCTTCTTGCATGGATGGTGTGTACATTTAGTCTTAGCAGTTGGGAGACTGAGGCAGGTGGATTGCAGTGGTTTGCTACCTACTTGGGATACATAGTAAGAGACTCTGTTTCAAAAAAGCAAGAGCAAATAGGGGGTGGGAGAGGGGTGCCTGATAAGAGTAAAATTATTTCTGTTAGCTTTTATTCCATTGTATGACTCCACCAACCCAAAGGTCAAACCTAGCAAGCCATTCAGACTGTTTTAAAATACTGAATGTATTGTCTCAATATCAAACCAGATTTCTTAAAATGTTTGTTTCATTTATAAGCCTCTATAGGAAAGTTCAAAGATTGTGTTCTCTAGGATATGAATCAACTAATATTAAATACTGTTTATTTAAAATTGAGGTTGACAGTCTTATCAGCCTCACCTCTAACAGCTTGCTGCTTATGTTTCTGTTTCCTGCCTTTGTGTGTGTTTGCATGTGGGGCTTCATTTAGAGGTAGGAGCATCAAAGCCTGCCTACAAGCCAGTGACTTTTTTTTTCTTCCTGGTTTGCAGCTGGCGAGAGGTTGATCTTCAGTCTCTGAAGGGGAGTCCTGATGAAGAGAATGAGGAGGTAATACCATATTTATACTGTCTTGGAGGATCATGCACACCCACCCCAACACTAAGTGCCTTAAAACAAAAGGATATCAAATGCAAGCTCATCATATTCTGTTTATGAATAACAGCACCTACAATGGGACGAGACTGGTTCTAGAATTATTCTGCTGATTCATAACCTTAGCTTCCTGGGGAAAAGAGATTGACAAAACTGCTTTGTTGCAGATCGAGGACCTATCTGATGCAGCCTTTGCCGCCCTGCATGCCAAATGTGAGGAGATGGAAAGGGCAAGGTGGCTATGGACCACAAGTGTGCCACCCCAGCGTCGGGGCAGCAGGTAATGGGCAGGCATGGGTTCCCAGTGTCTATTGAGAAAGGGAGGATGGTAACTACAGAAAGTATGATGAAAGGCCTACTGCTTATCACAGTGATTTAGCCAGAGTTGTTTAGAAGGCCTCAAAAGTTGGTCCTCTATTGATGAGGACTGGTTTTGCAATCTTAACTCAGTAGGTTAGAAGTCCTTGCCCTCCCAGTCTCATGAACCATTTCCTTAAAAGAGTGGTAGGAGCTGGGCGGTGGTGGCCCATGCACTTGGGAGGCAGAGGCAGTCGAATTTCTGAGTTCAAAGCCAGCCTGGTCTACAGAGTGAGTTCCAGGACAGCCAGGGCTACACAGAGAAACCCTGTCTCCAAAAAAAAAAAAAAAGAGTTGTAGGAAACTACCTATTTTTCTTTGACTTGTTTTCAAAACCTGAGCTAGTCCCTATTGTGAATTCTCTAGGCAAAGCTGATAATTGCTCATGGCTCTTAGACCTACCTATGTGAGTAAAAGTGGAAGCAAATACAGTTGATGGAACCTCCCCCCCTTTTTTTAAAGATTTCTTTATTATATGTAAGTATACTGTAGCTGTCTTCAGACCCCCAGAAGAAGGTATTAGCTCTCATTATGGATGGTTGTGAGCCACCGTGTGGTTGCTAGGATTTCAACTCATGACCTTCAGAAGAGCAGTCGGCATTCTTAACTGCTGAGCCATCTCTCCAACCCAGTTGATGGATCTTAAAAGAGCACCATTACTGTCAGTTCATATTAAAACTGCCTTGGTGTAGATGCCTTTAAATAACTCCTTACTACCCCCACCCCCCAAAAGAGGCAGAAAAAGTGCCTATGACCGTGTCCTCACTTACTGATTGGTGTATTTCTTCGTTCATAGGTCTTACAGGTCATCAGACGGCCGGACCACCCCTCAGTTGGGCAGTGCCAACCCCTCCACCCCACAGCCTGCCTCCCCTGACGTCAGTAGTAGCCACTCTCTGTCAGAGTTCTCCCATGGTCAATCTCCTAGGAGTCCCATTAGCCCAGAACTGCACTCAGCCCCCCTCACCCCCGTGGCTCGGGACAGTCTGCGACACCTGGCCAGTGAAGACACCCGATGCTCCACACCAGAGCTGGGGCTAGATGAACAGGTAAGAGGAGGTATCTCCCTTGAAAGGGGGGGGGGGGGGGCAAGATACGAGGTAGAACTGGGAGTGAGCAGCATGTGCCGAAGATAAGAGCTCTCCTCTCTTGTTTTGAAATGGAGTGTGGCTGGTCTCCTAAGGAACCCCACCGTGGGAGGAGTCTCCCTAAACTTCTCCCCAATAATACTAGACAGACTAGTTGTAGATTGCAGGCTATAAGTTTGAGGTCAGGGTCTTGGCACTGGAAATTGGTCATCACCAGAACGTCTGTCTGTCCACAGTCAGTCCAGCCATGGGAACGACGGACCTTCCCTCTGGCCTACAGTCCCCAGGCAGAATGTGACGAGCAGCTGGATGCACAGGACACAGCAGCCCGCTGCACTCGTCGCACCTCAGGCAGCAAGACTGGCCGGGAGACAGAGGTGGCACCCACCTCACCTCCTATTGTCCCCCTCAAGAGTCGGCATCTGGCAGCATCAGTCGCAGTTCAGCGCCCGACTCACAGATGAGCGGGAAATGACTCTATACAGACTCACTACTATTGGCATTAAAGCTTCAGAAATCTCTGCGTTTGATATTCAAACATCATATGCTGGAAATTTTCACAGTTTTTAGTGAATTTAAGGAATTTAGATCCTCCTTTGGTTGGTTTGGTTTTGTTGTTTGTTTTTCTGTTCTGTTTTCATGTCACACCTGAGCACTTCCTCCAGTTGGCAGACAAGTTCAGGAAGAGACCCTGTTGGCCTGGTCCTGCATGTCCTCTGTACTGTTGGATCACTGGACTTCCAATGTTAGATGATCACTCCTCTCCCCTGCACCTGTGGGGTAGGGTGGACCAGCCAAATGGCAGCAGGTAGAAAGCTCCAGATCAGCATAGCCTCCTCAGATTAGGGTGGGATAGAGCAAAATCAGTCTGGGCTCTTTCCTTCCCTCCAATCTGTGACTTGGCTTAGCTCTGGTTGGTCATCTCTTCATTGGTCTTCTAGGATGGAGCACCCTTCCAACCAACCTCTTTGCTCTGTTGGCTAGCTCTTGTCACTGAGGTCTAGGCCAGCAGGATAGCTGGCTTCACCTTGTCACTTGAACCTTGGAGGCCCATTTTCAGTTTCATCTGCATTTGGTTGTCCATTTTGGCTCTTTGACTGCAGTGCCCTGCTGCAGCTGCTCAGGTCACCCTACCCTACCTTCCCCATTTTTTTCTCCCTCCATGCCCTCACACAGATACGGTAGTCCTTCCAATCACAGCTTCTATGACCCATTCCCACTCCCCTCAAAACTAGAAAGTCCATGGAGTACACGTCATCACTTATGTATCATGTTTTCACTGACAAGTTCACTTGTCGTGTCTCCGTCACCTCTGTCAGTCACTTAGACTCTCCTCTTCCCCGCACCCCTTGCCTGTGGAACGCTGTCCTGTCCGGTCCTAGCTGTGGTTTCCATCATTCCCCATGAACCTCCTGTTAGCCTTGTGCCTGTCTTATGTATAATCACATCACCAAAAAAAGGGGAGGGAGAAAGGAATTTTCTTTTTCTGCCATTTTATAATCGTACAAAAATAGTAGGCAGATTGCTTAATGGTTGGGGTTTTTTCACAATTTTCAACATTAGTGATTTTTTTTCTTTCTGTTTGCAAGTTAAAAGGTTTGTCATTGTTTCTTTAAACAACAATAATGCACCATACCCTATGCATAAAGTGCTTCTTCTATTTATAAGGTTGAAAATTCTGAATAACCCTTTTAGCATTGTAAAAAACAAAAACAAAACAAAAAAACCAAAAAAGATAAAAATTTAAAAAAACTTGTATTTTGTAAATATTTTCTTTTCCTGCTTTGAGCTGTGTAATGGCAGCGAACATGTAGCTGTCTTTGTTCTATAGAAATGCTTTTCTTCAGAGAAGCTGATCTTTGTTAATGTCTTGATTCTGTTTGCAAAGCACAGACTAGTGCTTAAAAAAAAGGAAGGAAAAATGAAAAAAATAATAATAAAAAAAAGATACAGAGAGTTGTGTCAGGCTTTCCTTGATACACTGGACTGTGTCTGACAGCTGGCAGCCCCAGCATTCTGTCGGGCTGCATTGCTGAGCCCTGGCGGTCTCACAGTCCTGGGAATACTGGGCGCGTGGTGTGATCGGTGGTTCACTAAGGTACCATTCTGCTCTAAAGTGAAAACAGTTGACTGTTGCCTCATTCTTCCCTCTGAGAGGTCAGTAGGGTAGAGTTTCAAATTCTCTCCAATGCGTATTTTTACTTCTTCCCAGTCAAACATTGAGGTGTTGCAGTCAATGAAAGTATATAGTTTGCATACATTTTTCTTGTCATCTGGGAGAGACTACAGCTACTTATAAAGAGGTTAAGGGCCCAATTCTCTTATACAGAACCAGTGAAGTGAGCTGGTACACCTTCTCCAAGGCTCCGAGTTGTTCTTCCCCAGATCATTTTCCCGCCTTTAGGCAGGAAATTCCTATATAAACTGTCTGCAGAGAGAGGCCAGGCACATTTGGTGGCAACTGAGGAAGACAAATATTTCAAAATTGGAAATCTAAGGATCATGATAATTACCAAAGAACTCAGGAGTAAGGGAGACGGTTGGGTGCCGTGCAGGATGAGACCCTGAGTTTGAATCCAGAACCAACATAAACCAAGCATCTGTAATCCCAGTGTTCCTATGTGAGGTGGGGGACTGAGGCCCAAGAATCCATAAGCAGCTAGGAGTTCAGATAACATGGCACATGTGTGGAAAATAATGTCTCAGACAAACAAGGTGAATAGGTACCCAAGGTGGTACTCTGACCACATGCCAAGAAATTGGGGCAGAAGATGGGCTATCGCCTAAGAAGACCCTGGGCTGCATGAGAGACCCTGTCTGAGAAAATAGGGATTGTCTTTTTTCCTTCGTAATACTGTGAGCAAGAAGCTGCCCATCTCTAGCAGAACTATTCCTTGATTTATATTAAGATTCCAAGTACAAAGGCAGCAGTGCAATTATGTATGCATGTTGGGGTTTGCAGCTGATTGCCTTGGGTTTGTTTCAGCCCCAGTCCTCTACACATAAAGTTCCAGAAATGAAGGATCTCATACGTCCCACACCAAATTTTCAGTTCGCATGAACCGGCGCAGCCCTTAGGAGCTCTTGAATGCTGCCTTGTGAGTTCAGCCACAGAATGCTGATTGTCTGAGGGTAGTATGCCAGCAGTAGAATGTGAAAATGAACCAAGAAAGCTCTCACTCTAGTGTCTGGCTTTTACTTTCATTTCCTGTTCTGAATTTTCTAAGTGGGGGAAAGAACTTGTAAACTATTTTTTTTTTTTTTTTTTTTTGGTCTTGGAACTCATGAACAGAGATTTTGTTTAATCAGTAATAACTTTATTTCCAAATTCACTTTTACAGCAACAGTCAGTGTAAATCATTTGTTAAAACACAATACACTATATGGACATTCACAGACAGGAAGCTAAGCTAAGATGATTTGTGTCCCTCCCCCCACCCTCAAAATCACCAAAGAAATCATGAGACTTGCAAGCACTGGAGATCATGCCCAGCACAGTAGCTGCACAGGCTACAGTCCATCAGGAGGGTGAGATTGCAATACTGCCCAAAGTAACCCTTTCAGAAGCCAGAGAGGTTTGAAGGCTCATAAAGCCACAGATCTGTAGTTGATTACTACCTCCACCCACATCCCCACTTACTTTCCTGGAGAACAGATGGGGATAAAGGAAGTGGTCTAGGCCACTGCTTGTGTGTAGGCTATGGATCTGAAGTCAGTCCAGAGGTCATACTGATGTGCCGGTGGATTAGAGGGAAGGAAGCCAGGGTTTTGAGGAGGCATTGACTGTAGGCTCTGGGCACCACAAGAAGGCAGCAGGAAGAGCAGTTCATAGATTTCCTACCCAAACCTGAGAGCTGCACCTGGCTGGGAAGGCAGGGACCTAGCTGGCTGCCTCTGCTTCTATCAGTGGGACAGCCAAGCCTCCAAATTCTAGCCTCACGGCACCTCTTCTCTCTAGCAAGTGGTCAAAATCATGAATGGGGTTACAAGATGGATTAACAGCTACACTCCAAGACTTCCCTTTGCCCATGTGAATTATCTTAACATATCCCTCTTCCTCCCCCCCTTCCCCCCACAACACAAGCAATCTCAAATGGGATACACTCTTATCCTTGAAGTCGGTTTAAATGGAACTATTGATAAAGTGAATTAAGAGCTTGGAGGAACCAGGCAAATGGTATACCCTATCTAGCCCACCCAAAGACATCGGCTCTGGAGTGGAGAGGCATGGAAAGAAAGGACAGGTGCCAGGGCCCTGGGGGATTGTCCTCACTGAAGTAACAAGCCAGAATCCCTTTGTAAACTGCCTATCAGCACTGACCAGATCACTCCAAACCACGATTTTGGGGCTGACTGCCCTACAAGAGATATGGCAGAGTAACCCCTCCCCCCCATTCAAGGACCGGAACTGCGGGATAGGTAAATGGGTGTAAGAGAGAACCACAACAGGTAACCACGATGGAGGGACCACGGACCATCGAACCACACTTCTTTCTTTTCCTCCCTCGGACTCTTCACTTCTACAGACAGCTAAGGTCCATCAGCAGCGAGGAGGCTCACAATAGGTGGCTCTGGGAAAGGCTGGCTGCTTCCTCCTATTCTCCACATTGTCCTTAACTTACCCAAGCCAGAAGTGGCCGGCCTGGGCCTGAGGTTCCTAGTCTTCAAAGGCCTAGTCCCTGCAGCTGTAGGAGGTCATGCAAGGTCAGGGGGCTGACACCTTGGAAACCAAGGGAGTCTCCTAAGATGTCCCCTTCATCCGTGGGGCAGTCTATCCCAAACCCTATGGTGAAGAGGTCAAGGCTTGGAGAGGGCCCAAGATTCTGCAGGAGAGCATGGCATCGCTAGGGTCACAGCTCTCCCTGGTACTGGTGTCCTTTTCTCTTGTGATGCAGGAGTTCTTAGATGTCTTTTAGGGCTGCTGTGGGACTTGAAGTTGTGATTAGAGAGGACCATCTTCACTCTACAAAACAGACCAGCCACAAGCTCTTCCTGACAGGTGGAGCCTGCTGCCTCTAGCTGGTCCTGTGCTTCAGGCCTTGGCCAATGTCATTGACCTCCAATGTCACAATCCAGTGTTTGTGAGGTCCCAGATGCAGAAGAAACCCTTCAAAACATGGGATGTCCCAGTAGCACTGCACTGGCCTGTAGCCAAGTCACGAAGGAGACAAGTGATGTCCAGGCCCTCCATCGCCTGTGGTGGGCTAGAACCTTTTGACAAATATTTCAAGATACATGCGTCCTTTTTTTTTTTTTTTCTTTTTTCTTTTTCTTTATCTTTCTTTTCTTTTCACAATCAAAGTCACTCTGGTGAACCCAGACAAACAGACAAATCCAACTACAACGCAACAGGGTGCAGACAGGAAAGAAAGGGCTGCATCTATGGAGGTGTCTGGCTGCTCCAGCAGGGCAGGCAGTCCTGTTTCCATGGGACCAGAGGAAAAACACTTCAATCAAGGGGTATGTTCCCCAAACTGGGGTGTAGAGACTGATTACGTGCATGGGGACTTAATGGCAGCTGAGCTCTGGGAGGCTAGCAATCACAAGCTGGGGTGGAAGCAGAAGATGGGAGAAGTGTGGCCCTGCCCTGGGACTCTTGACTGTTCATACTGATGCCAGGACATTGGCACCTGACTTGGCTGCCTCCAGCTCAACACAAGAAGGGAGTCAGGCCTAGGAGGCAAACACTTAAGTTTTTTTTAAAAAAAAAAAAAAAAAAAAAAAGCAGAGGTACCCAGGGTCATCTCCAAGCACACACTGGCTCCCATCCAGGATGGGAAGTGATGGAGTGAACCAAACAAGATTGTAAGGTTCCTTGTGGGAGGCACACTGGTTGGATTCGTGGAACGTAGGACTAGAGACCCAAATCTTTGCCTTCTCTGGACTCCAACCCCTAGTGTAGAGTGGGTATTGCCCATATCTACCCAGGGGCCAGGGCTGGGGCTGGGGGAAGCTGGGCACTCAGGACAGTGAGACATGATGTACGGACGGCAGTGACTGGCTCTCGTGGCAGACGTGGGCATGATAGGACAGGGAGAGGAGATACAGTGGCTGCATGAGGGATGGGAGGCCTGGGACCCACACATCCCAGAATACCACCCCCATCCCTCACACTGCAGAAGTGCCAGAGGACCAGGCTTGAGAACAGGCAGATGTCCCCCAAGAGGCACAAGTCCTTACAGAGAACTGGTTAGCCCTAAAGTCCCAGGTCTGTATGGTGGCCAAAATCATGGCTGTAGTTCCAAACTTCAGAACTCAGTAACGTTTGAGCTTTTCCTGTGGCTGGAGCAAAGGAAAGCTCCTTAGCTCAGGCCTTCCCACCCTGTGGGGAGGGAAGAAGCCAGTGCCCTGGGATATCAAGATCAGCCTTCAGAGGCCCGATCTACACGGTGCTACCTTCTGGTTTACCTTCCTTCTGCCCAATACCCCTTCTCCCACAGGCTGCTCTTCAGAAGAGGGGCATGCACACCCACTGAACCCCACAGTGCTTTAACAAGCAGCCATCTGTGCCAGCTAAGACAACTGCAGGCAGCTGTGGCTACCTCTGCTTCCCAAGCTACTTGGCAAGGAGTCAGTGTCCCCTCTCCCAACCTGCCTTCCTCACCTCTCTCCTCTGACTCCCAGCCCAGCCATCTCTCAGCCTTTGCTGTTTCAGTCCTCACTCACACCCACACAAAGTCAACACCACCTGCCAAAGGCTCCACGAACACACCAAGTCTTAAGTCTTTCATTGCTGCCGCTGTCCCTGAAGCCCCTAGGATGGGGCTGTAGGCAATTAGCTGCCCTAGTCCCTCAGCCACTCCCTAGAAGCAGCCTCCAGAGCCTCCTTCACCCTCTAATACTCAGGAAGGGAGGGTGGGGTTGGGAGGGGAAATCAATTAGCAATTGCCCAAGGAAATGTTAGGTTTTTTGGCCATGTTTTTACATGTTTTTTTTTTCCTTAAAAATATTTTATTACTAGCCCACAAATCAATTTGGAAAGATGAAATTTACTCTTTTTTCCCATCACTGATTTTGAAGTCCCAAGCCAAAGCTGAGCCACAAAAGCAGGTTAGGTGACAAGCTGGTCAGCCTGTCTATGAGGAGCAGTGGGGAGGGCAGAGGGCGAGGGGCCAGGTCATTCTTTTTTTTTTTTTTTCCACACTCTCACTCTCTCTTCTCTCCACGATTATTGACCGCCCCGGGGGCCTGATCACAAACCCTGCTTGGCCAAGGAAGCAGACACTTCATCAGCTAGAGTGGCAAGCTGTGGTGAGTCCACCATGTCGATGCTGCCCGTGGAGGACACGTTGCTGAGGTGCCGTGGAGATGTATCCCCAGACACCACAGGGGACTTATACACGATTTCTGCTCCGTGGTCTGTCTTGGCTTTGGCATTCTCCCTGAAGGTCAGCTTGTGGGTTTCAATCTGCAAGAAGTAGAGAGTAAGATTAATGATAAGGCTCTATATACCAGAGCTAGTCTGTGGTGGGAGGAAAACCATTCATTCATTCATTCATTCATTCATTCATTTTGTTTGTTTGTTTGTTTTTAAGACAGGGTTTCTCTGGATGTCTTAGAACTTGTTTTATAGACCAGGCTGACCTTGAACTCAGAGATCTGTCTGTCTCTGCCTCCCAAGTGCTATAAGGTATGCACTACCACGCCCCATATTTACTTATTCTTGAAACAGGCTCTCAGGTGGCAAAGGCTGGCCTGGAATTCTATCCCCTATCCAGCTGAGGATAACCTTGGACTTTGGACTTTCCTGCCTCCTTGTCCCCAGTGCTGGAGTCATAGGTATATGCCACTACACCTAATTTATATAATGGTGGGGTCAGATTCAGGGCTTCCTGTATGCTAGGAAAGTATTCTATCCATCTAACGTGCTTGCATCCTTGTGAGCCATCACCCTACTTGTATGGTTTTTCCAACTAGCAATAGTTGTGCGTGGTCCATCCTATACCTGCCTACCCCATGACCATGACCATTGCTTCTGTGTCCTTTAAATATGCCACACATATAGAAACAGATATGCATGTGCAAGTAAACCCATGTCTACTTAACCCACATGGGAACAATATATACAGGGCTTTGCACTTTGCTTTTCATACTGGATGCTTGCTTCATTATTGCTCACTTAATTTTTAATTAATTAATATATCTATTTATCTATTGTGAGGAAGGACACCAGTATTTAGCTCTGGTTTGCTTGGAAACCACCATGTAGACCAGCCTGGCTTGGAACTCCAGGAAATCTGCTTCCTGACCACAGAGGAATTTTAATCCAGCAACATGGCTGCTCTGATCCTCTCCAAAGACTTTCTAGGACTGTGTGATCTGGCTGGCTGGAATACAGATTTGCCCTTAGCTTTAATCCCAAACAATGAAGGTAAAGATAGTTTGTAGAAGGAAGCACACATGTTTGAAAGTGATGTCTAATTGAGGGGCAGACAAAGTGATGAATCAGAGGAAGATTTGACAGAATGAGTCAGAGATAGGACACACCCAACTCTCACAAGGAGAGAGAAGAGACAATTTAAGAGAGCAGAGGAAGAGAGAAGGAGGGGTCAGTTTCACTGGGGAAGTTTTACAGAAACAGGTTGAAGAGAGAACAAACTAGACACAGGTGAAGACAAAACAAGCCAGAGAAATAAGAAGGCGCTCATCTATTCTGGCTGAAGCTTCTCTGCAAACTAACTGATTCAATCTCTTGGCCTCTCCTTGAATTGGTCTACTTGGCCTCAAATGAACTCTAGCAATCTGTTCTAATCTTCTGGCTCCTTCTCATTCTGTGGCTCATTCTGTCTTCACCTGTGTGTAGCTTGTTCACTCTGCAGAACTGTCTCCATACAGCTGCCCCAGCAAAGCGGCCCCCTTCCTCGATCTGCACTGCCCTTAAGTAGCTTCCCTTTCCTCTCTCCTCATTGGTTGTATCCTATCTCTGATTCATTCTGTCAGGTCTTTCTCAGATTTGTCACTTTCTCTGCCCTTAAATTAGAAGTCTTTTTTTTTTTTTTTTTTTTTTTTTT
>JADRCD010198646.1:0-11600 GCA_019843815.1 Montemys delectorum | reverse complement strand
CCCCAGCCCCTTGTCAAATGCCCTGACTAGCTAAGGCTCATGTGCTAGACACTAGTCTTCCCTTAGCACGACAGCATCAGGGTCAGGCTCCGAGAACCTTGCTGCCCAGATCTCCAGACTCAGACTCGCACTTGGGCCCACTTACCGGCTCTGTCCATGGGGTCTTAACCGAGGTTTTCGATGGAGGCTACCCTGCAGGAAGGCAGCCCTGCTGCCCGAGTGTGTCCGCAGCCCACCACGGTCTGTGGAGCTGATTCCTGGGAAGTTCGTTCTTTTGGGAAGTACCTGGATGGAACCCATGCCATGGTCCAAGACACTGTTCTGCACCCTTCTTGCCAGGGTGGCTAGAAGCCAGGGCCCAGGTTGAGACCAAGGCTTGGGGCTCCCGACTTTGTGATATAATTTAGGCTGAAATAATCCCTCCACCCTCACTTGGCTGCAACTGTGATCACGCGGACATACTGGTTATAGCCAGCATCTTCCAGGGCCCATTCCTGCAGGCCCCACCCACAGCAAGCTCCACCCACAGCAAGCTCCACCCACAGCAAGCTCCACCCTGGGTCTGAGAGTTTCCATCACTTCCTAACTGATCTAAGATGCCCAAAGGGTCAGGCTGGGTAAGTATGTATGTTAGAGCAGGCACTCTAACCTCTCGGAGCCTGTTGAAGGATTTGTGAGTTAATGTGCAAGGCTAAGGGACCACAGGCGCATGGAGACATCCTGGGAAACATACCTTAATGACCCGACCTCGGAAGGTGCTCTCATCCAGACCCGCAGCCGCCTTGACAGAGCTTTGCGAGGCAAACTCTATATATGCATAGCTAGGGGAGGATAGAGGCGGCGAACAATGAAGCAAGGAATGAGGGGCCAGCCCCACCCACGCTGCCCAGCCTTCGATAGCCCCACACTGACCCCTTGGGGTGTCCAGAGAACTTGTCACACAGGATAGTGACCCGATGAATCTCCCCACAGGGCCTGAAGTAGGCCTCCAGCTCTGCAGCTGAACCACCATAATCCACCTGCTCTCAGAAAGGGCACCTGGTGTAAGTGCTGAGATCTCCCCAGCTCCCTCCTGCTAAGGCGGTGGTGGCAGAAGGGGGTTGGAGGGACGCCGCCCCCCCCCCCCCCCCCCCCAAGGTTGGTTGGTTGGCTCCTGGCTGGGAATGAGCTTTATCCACTCCTGCCCAGGGTTTAGTGCTGAGAGACTGTTAAATGTTTCCTATGTGGGCAGCTGGTTGGGTCCCAGGTATTAGCTCATGCCAAGTGTGTGGCCCATTAAAGGCGGGAAATCTCACGGGATTCCTAATTTCAGCTCATGCTGAAAACCCCGAATGCTTGACCTCACCTTCAGCTGAATGAACGATCAAGGCCTAGGCCCTATTCGGCCCCACGGATTTTACCTTCCCTCTGCACCAGGCCTCCCTCTTTGGCCTTGGAGACACTTGCATTTACAATCCTACAGCCTCTTGCCTCAAACTCATAGCCAGTCCCACCCAGGGCAGTCACTGAGGGGTCTGCCCTAATTGGGGGCAGACACCCCAAGAGGGCTGTGACTGCGCCCCTCCCCCTTCTACTCACATTGCCTACATAAACAGATCTGTGGTCAGCCTCCACATTTTCCTTGGAGGTCCTAGGAAAGCAGCAGCCTGGAGGGAGAGAGAACCTCAGAACCAGCAGGAGGACCTCCTGGAGGAACCCATTCCTCAGGACCCCCGGGAAGGTCACCCAGGCTCCCAAGGTCACATTGTGGATTGTGGGTGTGATCCAGAACGTTCCCTCAAGAGTGCTCCTATGCAGCCCATGCCGAGTACCTTTCCATTGAAAGCAGGTGGGTTTAGAGCCTTAGCTGAGTGGTCAGGGATTTAAAAGGACAGTTGTCCATCTGCCATCTGAGGACAAGGGTCAGCTCGAGTCCCAGGTTCCTACCTACAGTCTCAGGGCTCAGCAGCTGTCTGACCTCAACCCTCTCTTCCTCCGTGGCCTTGCTCTGTACACAGGGTGGCTCCGGCTGGGCCTCAGCATGCTCCATGGCCCACAGCTTCAGCTTGATGGCCTCCAGCTCCTGTTGGCCACCCCACAGTAAGCTTGAGGTGGCCTTCGGGCCACTCTAGAATGGAGGGCAGGTGTGGCCAGCCAGCCCTCTCGGAAAGCCATCGCCGCTAGGCGATGACCTAGATCACCCCTAGTTCTTCTTGTAGCCATAGTCAGGACTAGGAGCTAAGGCCCCAGAAGCCCCTGACACCTCTCCCGCCCAGGATACCTTCCCCTAGTCAGAGAGGCCCCTGTGGTCTGAAGCACTGGCCCCTTCACCTCCTAGTCAGCTGTGCCCCTCACTCCATGCCCAGGCCCACACCTTCCTCCACGGTCTGTGACAGGGTGCTACCTGGTTGTATACTGGGGACTTGGTCAGGTTCTCTGGCTCCAGCAGGGAAAGCAGGAAGCCCCCATCTTCATTTTCCTCTGCTTCCCTGTCACTTCCTGCTCTACTTCCAGCCCTTGGCACCAAAGAGGTCTTTTCGGTCCTGCCCCAGGCCCCCCAACCTTGGGCCTCAGGGTCTGAGGAGACCGTCTGGAGCCAGGCTTTAGTGGGTGGTGGGAAGAGCTCATTGCTCAGGTAAGGCCCCATGAGTTTGCAAGGAGGGGCAGGCCAGGTAAGCTCTCCGGGTCCGCTCACCTCCACAGCTGCATCTGCCCTGTGACCTTTCCTTTTAAGTCCTCCTCCCCTTCCCTGGACCAGCTGCTTTCACTAAAGCACAAAGATTAAGAAGGCCTCCCAGCTTGAGCTAGGCTACTGACCAGAGGGGTCAAAGGTTGTAGATCTCTTCTCTGTTCTCTTTATCAGCTGCATCCCGGAAACACTCGGGGAAGGGTGGATGAGTCCAAAGCAGGGTGGGCATGCCGTACTCACCTGAGCATGGCTACACTGTGAGCTTCCCGGAGTCTGCCTGTCCTTGGCATGTGCCACGTGCCCTGACCACAGCTCTGACAATGGAACCTAACCGGTACTCAGATCTTGTTCAAGTTACCTAATTGTCCTATGAAAGGGACAGATTTCAGGGAGAGGAGGCACTGTGGGTATCCGGATACCTTGGGTCGGTCTGAGCAAGTTCTGCGCCCCCACCCCCCGGCGGGCTAAGAGCTCAGGCCTAGGATCATCCAGGGTAGAGTCCCATATTCTAACCCCAAGTTTCTCAAAGACTCCTCCCTTGCCACCTCCATGCAGGGCACCTCTCAGATGGGAGCCTATTAAACCCAGGCGCTAGTTAGATGGTTCCTGTTGCCCCAAGGAAGGCTCGGGCTGAGATATACAAATTGGGTGATGGCTACTTGGTGGTGCAGGCAGGTACAACAGTTTCCAGCGCCATTCACCTGTTTCCTCTCTGCCCTCGCCTCCCAGGACTGCTGCTGGCCAGCCTGTAACCATTGACTCCTTCCTGGGGCTTCCAGCAGAGGGGTGATCTAGAAGCATATTGCTGGCTTTCGGCTAGACATGGGTCCCGATGCTTCTTGAAGCTACCCTGCTGAGCCTCTGGGTCAGCTACGTGTGTTAATGTGACCCTAAGAGATCTCCACAGGGAGTTTCTGGTGACTCTGCATCCTCCCGCCCACGGGCACGCTTCTGTGACCCTGTCCCCAGGCTAGGCAATAGGGTCTCTCTGAGAATCAGGGCTCAGGTAGGAGTTGAGTTTAGTTTAGCTACACTGTGTAAGTGGAGTCTGGTGGCTGACATTCCCCACATCCTGGGGTTGGCAGAAGGGTTGGGAGGCCGAGGCAGGAGCAGCTGTGGCTGGTGCAGCCTTGGGGAACTGGGCTTCTGACCCTAGCCTGACTCTGCACATACCCGTTCTATTATATCCCAAGGTGGCTGAAAACTGTATCATGATTCATGTGATGGCTCATGCTTACATTCAGTACCGGGGCAGGAAGATCACAAGTTCAAGGCCAGCTTGAGATCCAGAGTGAGGTCCTGTCATAAACAACTCAATAGTAATAAAAACTGGTATGGGTTCCATGCCTCATAGAAGAAGGACTCTGGTCACATGACCTGAAATAAAGTAGTCTGAGTAGGCCAGTCACATGACCTGAGATGCGGGGACTGAGTGACCACTGGCCTCTCCCCAGCCCTGCTTCAGTTACTTCCCCTAGGTCTTTCCTGGCCGACCAGAGCTGCTCAGGGGCAGTATCCACATCTACACGGAGAACAAGCTGCCCATACAGGGATAGACGAGGGATAGACAAGTGGCCACAGCTGTCTTCCTGCATGTCCTCCATCTCTTTGTATGAAGCTCTGTTGGGGTCTGGCCTGGATCTTTCCCGTATTTCCATGCAGAAGACAGGACATAGCAGGCGGTTCCCAGGCCAAGACCGTCTGGATGGAGCTCAGGCCCTGGCCAGTCTCCCCTCTGAGCTCAGTGTCTGCAGTGGAAAAAGCTTGTCACCCTCCTCTTCTCCATGCTATCCTGAGATCGCTGACACACCAGGCCCAGTGGGGCACCAGCCAGGCGCCTGGCCTAGGGACGGCTTGCCCCGATGCTGGCCTTCCCAACAATGCCTTCAAAAATACATCATGTTCCAAGCCGGGACAGTATCAATGACAGTCGCTTCCTCCAGGCAGCTCTGGTGCAGCCTGAAGCACTGGCCGGTGTCTGGTTCTAGAGGGGTTTCCCCATAGTCAGGACACAGCTGCCGCAGGAGTAGACCAAGAGAAGGGTCTTTCTGCTGAGCCGCTCTGAGGCTCTCAGTGTCCCCTCAGGTCCTAACTGTCCCTTATAGTGATCCCTCAGACCCAGTGTCCCTCAAGTCTTTCCTGTTTTTCTCAGTTAGGTCTCACCATCTCCCTCATGCGGACAAAGAACTTGGCCCCAGTGGTAAGCTATAGGTTAGACCTTTGTCATTTTAGGGGGTCAAAGATTTCCCAGAACTCCCTAAGACTAAGGTCCAAGATAGACCCCATTTTCTAAGGGCATAGCAGCACAAGAAGCTGAAGTTCCCCTCCTGTCTGCCCCAAGTCCTCGTTGGTACAACTGAACACCACAACAACCCTTGTGTGTGCGTCAGGTCTTTGAACATGGTGATCCGGTGTGCGCAATGATCTGGAGGAGCAGCGGAGCCATCATAGCAAACACTTACTTTATTACACAGATGTAATTAACCTGATCACCATGTCCGTGGCCCACAGGGCAAACATATAGGACAGCAGTAGACAGTGGTGGGTGGCGGCGGGACACAGCGCCCAGATGTGCAGGGCTGTGGAACACAGCTTTCTGTGAACTAAACAGCTGGTGCTCTCCTCCCAGCTCCTGTGGCAGGAGAAGCAGTGGCTCCCCGGCGGGCTGTGTGCTGCTGTGCCCACCCCAGATATGGTGTGAGCCGAGGGCTGCTGGGCCTCTTGTCTGGGCTGAGCGGGCTATACTTTGAGTCAGATGCTGCATCCCTGTCTCCTAGTCTGGCTTGGTACCCTAAGGGCCATCTGAATTGAAGGGAAAGGAACAGAACACAAGACAGAGGTTTCTAGAATTTGGGGACTTATACGAGTTGTTGGTTGACTGTCCTGGGCTTTGTCTGTGAGCTGTCTCCAGGACTAGACGGTTCTCATGAGCCCAGCTCACCTCAGGTTTCTCTTCCTATCTTCTCTTCCTCTCGCCAGCATGATGGTAACCCAGGGGTCTCTCCCCAACCTCATTTCAGAAACTTCCCTACATAGTAGGAGCTTCAGGAAGAGCAATGAGTTACCAGGGGAGCTTGTGGATGGCCCCAGACACCCAGCAAATCTGGGTGGATCCACCGTTAGTGGATTTAGGAGGGGCAGACTGGACAGGTTCAACTCTGAGCTCCTTGGAATCCTAACAGAGAAGATGGGAATACTGCACACAAGTCTGGGCTACAGTAGACCAAGAGCACTCCTGTCTCAAAGGCGGCTGGCCCTGGCTTGTTCTCCTCTTCAGAGGTCTCTCTTCTGGACAGACTCCTGGAAACAAGGACTTTGCCCTACTTTCAGGGAATATGGCTGCCTAACACAGCCTCCCAGAGCCTGTGAGCAGGTGTACAGACCAACTCCCAGCACAATTCTTGCTCCCTTCTCTCCCCAAGCAGCTCCAGATGTGTCACAGCTGCCACAAGAACATGTCCAACCTGCCCACAATGCCAATGGTGAGAACTCATATTTCTGGAGGCGTCTGGACGCCACGGTGGGGCAGAGTGCTGGGGGTGGGAGACGCCTGTTGCCTCATGGGTAGGTATTCCTAGAGCAGCCCTGGCCAGTTTAGGGCAAGCAGAGTGGAGGGCGCGGGAGGACCTGGTGTCTTTGGTACACTGAGGGAGCTGATAGAACGCTGAGTACAGTGGATAGAGAGGTGATAGGGAACATGGACCTGGGGATGGTTGTGTGTGTGTGTGGGGTGGGGGGCTCGAGGGCATATGGACATAAGAATGGTATGTTGGGATGGCAGGGTAGAGAGACAGTTTGGATGGAGCAATGGACAGGTGGACAGATGGATTTGCTGATGGATCAAGGTAGATAGATGGGAGTGGGGGATAGTTGGCTGGAAGGGCAGGAGGAGGATGGTCAATGGGCAGAAGCAAACGGGTTCATGGGAAGATGGCTGCACACATCAGTGGGACGAGCTCAGGAAAGCGTTGATTTATCCGTGAGGTTAGGCTGAGGAGTCCAGATGGATGCCAGGGATGATACTTTGGTGTCAGCCTAATGGTTTATTTGGAGAAACTAAATGAGAACTTTGGGTTCCATCCTGATCCCTGTCCACTGTGGCCTCAAGATAACACTGCCTCCCATTCATGGCCTTCTCCATCACCCTCGACCCGCTCAGGTCTTCTGACGGATGTCAGTGTTGACTGACTCCTGGGCCCTCCTGTGGGGGCTGGCTCTTCTCACCTTGGCACCCCTGTCAGGCAGTGGGACCTGAGCTGTGGTATCGTCCAGCCTGTTCTCATATAGCTGTAACCACCCATGGGACAAGAAACACTGGCCTCTGCTCCTGTGCAGATCTGAGGACTGAGCTGGAAAGAAGTCTCTCAGGCAACCCTCAGGGAAAGGCCAGCAGGGCTGGGACAGACAGGACTTGTGCCGAGAAGCCGCAAGGTCCCGAGATGGGATCTGGGCTGTGCCTTGGGGGGTTGGAGAGCTCCGCCGGCTACCTGCCCTCTCCACTCAGCCTGCCTGCTTTAGCTCTGGCCACTTTATAAGGAAGTAAAGTGGCATTTTGATTTGGGGTTTTGGGAGAGCAAGACTCTGTGAGAGCCACATCCTCTACGGGGGGGTTGGTTCATGCTTGTCTGTGGTTACCAGGAGGCAGGGTCTGGCAGTTAGTTAGTCGTTCCTGGGTCCACAGTTTGTGAACTGGAGAAGGTAGCAGGAGTCAGTCACGGAGTACCATGCCCCCCCCCCCCCAGGTCTGTGTAGAGCCCCAGGCAGACGGTAGGTTGAAACCAAGGGCAGGCTGTGGTTATGGCCACCCAGGGTACACCTCCCAATAAAGGACAGAACACCCATGGAGCCTGTTCTTTCCAAAGTTGCAAGGTTGTTTGATTTTGCTGTAAGGTCTTTGGGTAGCTGGAGTCTAAGGACAGCACCCACAGCTTTGCTAGGGCCCTAGCGCCTGGCTTAGTAACTTCACCTTATCCTCCAACCCCCTTTGCCTCAGGTGGCACTGCCTCACGTGAACTCACCAACACCTGGGATGTCCTTCTGCAGCTTCCAGCCTCTGGTTTCCTCACCTAACCCTTCACAGCCCCATCTCACTGCCACCCTGATACTGCCTTTGCCTCGACTCCTGAGATCCACCTAGCAGACTGCCAGGCTCTCACCCTCGATGTCTACGATGGCTGGCCAAATCCCACACACACAAGAGACTCGCTGTGGTCGAATGCCATCTGACAGCTGCCTTGAGGGGCTATGGCTCCCCACAGCTAGGGTACAGAGGGGCTCTCTAATGAACCCTAAATATGCAGCCTGGTTCATGGAGACGAATTTGGCTGGGCATTGTTTTGTTGTCTGTGGCGGGCCCTCTTGTTCCTAAAAGGTGGGCAAGGCTGGTAAGGGTAGGAAAGGGAGTGTCTGAACTAAAGCAAACTGGTGGCCCTCTGAGACCTACCTCAGAATGGCTGGACCACATAGGAGCAGGCACTCTGAAGTCCTGACGCCAGGGACGTAGGTCATCAGGGATGCCACCTCAGGATCCCTGGCGGCCTAGACTTCTAGAGGCTACAGCTCTTAAGCACAACCTGAGGGCCTAACTTTGTTTTCCCCCCACAAACACGGTGTTTACTGCCCCGTCACCCAGAACTCTTTCCTACCAGAGGTCACTGGCCTGCCTTTCTGGAAGGGCCAAGGATGCTGCGTGCTGTGGGGTAGCAGAGACAAGAAGCATCTCGGGGGTACAGCTGGGGATGGAATCCAGCGACGCTCTTTGTGACGGGAGGCAAGTGTCTCCCAGCACACAGACTCAGAGTTCGCAGGCAGACGCTCAGGAGGACTGGTCCACTGGAAGGAAGGGCAGGAGGCTGCTTTGTGTCCTGGCTTCTCTGAAACCCACAAAAATACATCTCTGTGGCCTTGGAGGGCTGTGGCCTCAGGAACCTTCCAGGGAATGAGATCTACCTCCGCCTTCAGAGCAAGGGTTGCGGCCAGGCTCCATTCAGGGTCGCACCAGGTGGATGATGCCTAACAGGTCCCTTCCATAGACTGTTCTGTTAAAGAATGATTGGTTATACAGTTGTGAAGAAACACCAGCCACCAAACAAGCCCATGGGACCACAGCTCAGATTCCTTCCAAAGTGTTTCCTAAATTTCACATACTTCCGTGGTTTGTCTTAATTTCTTTTTATTTGGCAAACATCTCCTTGGTACTGATGCCACGGTTGGGACCTCTGTGGAGACTATTTACATTCACATTAACACACGCTGCACGCCTTGCTCTGGGCAGGGCCCCCTGGGCCCAGGGTTCAGGAGCAATCAAATTCCCCCCTATTGCACGCTAGGCCTGCAGCTTGCTGCAGTCACAACAGAGGTGCAGGCCTGGAATTGTGTCTGCTGTCTCTTTGTTTGGTACAGGCAGGAGCCTTCTTCCTTCATTTCCTCCTTGAATCCTTGAGGGAGTCGAGCAGGTGGAGGGCAGAGCGGGCAAGGGGCCGAAGTGAGACCAACATTGGGGTTACAACACAGGGATATGTACAGCCGGGCTTGAGTGTCCCAGGTGAGGTGCGGGTGGCTGCTGGCTTTTGTGGTTTGTTTTGTTTTTTTTTTTTCTTTTTCTTTTTCTTTTTCTGTAAAAGTTTGAAAGAAATGAGGGTAGCCACAGCAAGACACTGGGGGTAGGTGAGGGGGGGGGGCCGAGATGGAGGTAGGGTGGGCTGGAAGAGCAGAGAGGTAGAGGAGGGAAAACCGAGAAAGCGCGACTCGCTGTCTCCTTATGCACTCAAAAGCAGTCAAGAATCAACCCAAAAGATTGTCACAGTTTCATTCAGGAATTGTGCTCTCTCTGGGAAGAACACTTTAGCACTTTTTTTTTTTCACAAGTGGAAATGACTTATGAGAAGTCCCAGGAAGGTGTGGGGACAGACGGAGGTGCCTCCCTTGAGTGTAGGGACACATGGACATCACCCTAGGGCACACTACACTCAGGCTCATGCTGACTGGGGCTTCTGGATGTGGTACTGAGGGTCGAGTGGCCTTGCTGCTGACTGCTTTGCCCCGCAAGGATGCTGCCCACTAGTCAAAAAGGAACAAAAGGTTTCTTCTTGGCCCAACCCACCAAATCTCAGTATCCCAACACCCCCTGACAAAATCAAAGCCAAAATCAAAGACTGACGTCCAAACCAACCCAGGGTGGAGAGACCATGAAGAAAATACTTTGGCAGTGATAAAAATAAATTTTGGATTTTGATTTCTTGAGTTTGCTTTTTTTTGGGTTTCCTTTGGAGCGAGGTGTGTCTGGCGTCCTTGGCTGGCTAGCTGGCAAGGTAGTTTACAGGTTATGTTTTCTTTGCTTAAAAAAACAAAACAAAAAAAAAACTTTTTGGATTTTTTTTCTTTTTTCTTTTTCCACTTAAAGCCAAAGAGTTTGACATTAAAGAAAAGAAATAAAACCTGAAACAAAAACTGCTTCTTGAGTTGGAAACTGAAATTGTTCTCATTATCTCTGCTGTGTGCACACCGATCCCCCTGGGGCTGGCTGGGTGATACAGCAACTCTGAATAGAAAAAAAAAATCACAGTTTCTTCCCTTACTCATGAGGAATGGGGAGAACCCCACAGGCTTCTTTGTCCATTTCTAAGTAGCTTGTTTGTAAAAAAAAAAAAAAAAAAATCTCCAAAAGGTCCTCATGGAAAATAAAAGCTACCAATTAGGTTTCTCTGATGACAGAGAGATCATGTGGACTTTACAAAGACAGAGACACAGGAGAGTCAGGGAAACAGCAGGAGACAAAGACATCAAGAGATACATAGAGGCAGACGCAGAAAGGTAGACGGACACAGAGAGACGGACACAGAGGGGACAGACAGTGGCGGGGCCGGCCACACTCCCGCTGGTGCCACTGTCTGAAGCTCTCCGGTGCTGTCTGAGGGTGCTTGCGAAGAGAGGCTGTAGAGGTCCTGGCAGACCTTGTCAGGTAGCTGGGGCTGCATGGATGCAGTTTTGTTGGATCTGTGTTTTCTTTTGGAGAGAAGCAGTAGCAGCAGTGGCTCCAGGTGGGGCCGGGAGGTTGGCAGGGCATGGCGTCCATGGGCTGGCTGGGTGTCAGATCTGGAGGTCAGCGGGGCACAGCAGCGTCCAGTGGGCCTGGCGGCCCTGGAGAGCAGGGACGAGAGGGCCCCGCTGAGCCGGCTTCACTGGGGCTGGCAGTGGCATCAGGCTGTCCAGGCAGTGGGTCGGCGACTGCAGCTGCGGGGCCCTGCAGACTCTGGCCACACACATGATGGTGTTTCTCCCAGTCCTTGTGCTGACAGAAGGACCCGCAGTAGCGCGCAGCATTACAGCCACTACAAGTCTCGCTGGCCTTGCGCCCACAGTTCCAGCAGCTCTGGAGGTGGAGGAGGGCAAAGGAGATGGTCAGAATAGGACAGATCCCACGTGCCCAGACAACCTGCCCGCTGATGAAAAGGAGTGTGTGTGTGTGCATGTGTGTGCATGTGCGGGTATGTATGCTTTGCAGGGGAGAGCTATGCATCCACAGCCAAGACCCAGGGGGAAAAAATGAACTCAAGGCCCCTAGAGGCCACTGAGCTGTCAAGCAGTCCCTTTGGGAGGAGAGGTGGCCATGGACCAGAATTCCCTGAAAGGTGGCAGGGCCATGGAACTGGGAGGTTGCCCCTGCTTCAGGAGTCAAAGCCTACTTCTTGTCTCTATTTGGCTTCTAAAGTTTCTGGCCTTGGGGGCTGGAAAGATGGCTCAGTGGTTAAGAGCACTGACTACTCTTCCAGAGGTCCTGAGTTCAATTCCCAGCACCCATATGGTGGCTTACAACCCTCTGTAACGAGATCCGATGCCCTCTTCTGGTGTCTGAAGACAGCAACAGCATATTTATATGTAATAAATAAATAAATCTTTAAAAAAAAAGTCTCTGGCCTCCCTATTGCAGGCT
>JADRCD010198643.1:0-17997 GCA_019843815.1 Montemys delectorum | reverse complement strand
CCCATTGATGACCAACTTGGCCATCCTCTGCTATACATAGGCTGCTGAAGACATTAGTCCCACCATGTATGCTCTTTGGTTGGTGGTTTAGACCCTGGGAGCTCTGAGGGTACTAGTTAGTTCATATTGTTGTTCATCCTAAGGGGCTGCAAGTCCTTCAGCTCCTTGGGTCCTTTCTCTAGCTCCTTCATTGGGAACCCTGTACTCAGTCCAATGGATGGCTGTGAGCCTCTACTTCTGTATTAGTCAGGTACTGTCAGAGCTTCTCAGGAGACAGCTAAATCAGGCTCCTGTCATCCAGCACTTGCTGGCATCCACAATAGTGTCTGGATTTAATGATTGAATATGGGAAGGATTCCCAAGTGGAACAATCTCTGGATTGTCCTTCCTTCAGTCTCTGCTCCATAGTTAGTCTCTGCAACTCCTTCCATGCGTATTTTGCTCCCCCTTTTAAGAAGGAATGAAGTATCCACATTTTTGTCTTCCTTTGTCTTGAATTTTCTGTGGTTTGTGGATTGTACTTTGTGTATTCTGATCTTCTGGGCTAATATCCACTTATCAGAGAATCCATACCATATGTGTTCTTTTGTGATTGGGTTACCTCACTCAGGATGATATTCTCCAGATCCATCCATTTTCCTAAGACATTCATAAATTCATTCTTTTTTAACAGCTGAGTAGTACTCCATTGTATAGATGTACCACTTTTTCTGTGTCCATTCCTCTCTTGAGGGACATTTGGATTGTTTCTATTTTCTGGCTATTATAAATAAGGCTGCTATGAACATGGTAGAGCATATGTCCTTATTACATGTTGGAGCATCTTTTAAAATATCTTATTTAAAGTGTCTGTAAACCTTTTGTCTTTTTCCCCAGGTTATACATATTTTGTGTTGTTGTTCTTGTTATTGTTGTTGTTATTGTTGTTGTTGTTGTTGTTGTTGTTGTTCTTCTTCTTCTTCTTCTTCTTCTTCTTCTTCTTCTTCTTCTTCTTCCTCTTCCTCTTCCTCTTCCTCTTCCTCTTCCTCTTCTTCTTCTTTCTCTTCTTCTACAATTATGTCTTCAAAATTGCTCCTATTAATCTAGTTTTTAACATTTTTTACTTTCATTTCATTTTAATTTGTGCTTTCTCTATTCCTGACTAGCACTGAACATTTGGTGTAGCTTAGAATGGCCATAAACTTTTGAAACTTCTATCTTTGCCTCTCCATGTAACAGATATTAATTTTGTGTTCTCTTCATGTAATTTTAGGACTCAACCCAAGGCTTCCTTGTGAGACAAATACTCTGACTAAGCTCTATACCCAGTAATTAGGATATTTGGTATCATTTCAAAGAAACTCTTATGAAGATTATTGTCTACAAGTGTTTCTCATATGTTTTATGCTAGAAGATTTACATTTCAAATAGTTTGTATAAGTCTTCAATGTAAGTGATTTCCTTATATAATGAAGAGCAAGGGGACATATTAAATTTGTACTTCCAGATACCTATTTCTCCTATCACCACTGCTGAAGAATTCATCCCTCCCATGCATTTGTTCTTCTTACCCTTTGTCAGAGGTCAACTGACTATAGAGTTTCAAGTCCATGTACGTTGATATTCAACATATTGGAAAAGGTACACTTATGGATTAGCATCTATTTCTTCAAATAGAATTGCTGTTTCTTCCAACTGCTAACAAGATCACCAATCCAGACTAATCAAAATAACTCTACTGCTCTTGTTCTTATTCTGCTTATCAAGTTCAGACTTGTTTTTAACATACACAGAATAAATTATAATCTCAAATACAAGTGTGTTTAATCTGTTTTCTTTGTATCAACTCTGCCTAGCCCATTTGTATGCTTTGCCAGAGCTATACCTGAGACCAGTAAGTATGTCCTTTAAGTATGAAGTTGGTTTGTATAGCAGTGAGTGAAATAGTTATCATTCTTTAACCCTGTGTCCTGATGAATTCTCTGATCTGATTCAGATCTCTGGGTGAGCCCAGTGGATCCTCTCAGGACAAAATTTTAGTTGTATTAAATGTGAAGCATCAGTTCACTGAATTCATATTCACTTCATGTTTTCACATAGCTATATCCTTCAATATTTTTCTCAGTTATTAACAACTCAATACAGCACTATAAACATGCTTTCAGTATCACATCAATGTTTTTGTTATTCAATTTTGCAGAGTTTCAAGAACCATTAATGCACATTTATGGAGAAACATAAATGTAAACCAATACTGATAATTTGATGAAAATGTAGAAAGGAAGACATATATACATGCAAGAATGTCCACAAGCATTTTAACTTAATTTGTTTTTTTTTGGTCTAGGATTATTTCTGTTCTTCTTTGACTAGTATCTCTATAGTTTGTGTTTTTAACAACCCTTCTTGCATCTGTACCATGTATGTAGACGACTTTGAGGATTTGAAAAGGGCACAGTTTAAATAACATTTTAAAATAAATACAGGTTCTTATTTCTAGGAGAATTCTGTCAAGACTATATAACAGTATTTTGAATTAAGTCATTTCTTATAGAAACACTTGATGATACTCTGTCTATCCTTCTCTCTTTCTCACATACACACACATACAAATACACACACACACACACACACACACACACACACACACCCTTCTGTTAAATCATAGGATTTTCAACAAAAGTGTGATGAAAAATAAAGAAATAATTTTATTTTCTGAACTTTATTTGTATTCAACATTTTTATAAGGTGTATTGGGAACAAAAGAGCACAATTACTTAGAATTTCTTTTATTTAGATTTAATTAGATATCTTTTCTCAGAATTTATTGTAAAAAAAAGCAAAAATAAAATAATAGAATTGGGATACTATCCATTTTAAGTATTGTTAATAATATTTGAGAATATTTTAAATGTGCAAAATGGACATTTATAATGTGCTATAAAACACTGGTATTTACAATTTAATATAAGAATGTTTTGCCATGTACCATTGATAAAAACTAAGACACACAGCTACACTAAAATTTATATTTATGATTAAAATTAAGATTATTAGCAGTAGGGTACCCAGGCTTTTAGGGAGCTCTAGAGTTACCAAAGAATCACACCACAGGGCAAAGTCTCACTCCAGAGGTTTTCTAAGCCAAGATGAAGTGGTTGCCTCTGAGCAGGAAGCAGACACAAAATGGCTGCCTCTGAGCAGGAAGCAGAGACAGCAGTGAGTAGAGCATGGATGCAGTTTATATGAGGTGAACAGTAGTGTGTACACATAGAGGTGGAAACGTACAGCAGCTGTGGCTGAGTCACAAGTGCTTGGGGAGGAGTGTGGGTTAAAGGGAGGCAGAACAGATTTCCTAAATCCCTGGAACCTAGTTTTGGGTTTAGGCTAAAATTAGGATCTTAGCAATTTTTTGTTGCTCAACCATTAGTTCAATTTTAGAAGAGCTAATAAGGATTGCCTTAATTTAGAGATTGCTGACATGTATCTTGATCTATTTTTTTCTTTTCTTTTCTTTTCTTTTCTTTTTCTTTTTTTCTTTTTTTTTTTTTTTTTTTTTAGGTATTTTATGTCAATTATAAAGGAAATAGGTAGGCCTTTTGTCAAGCAAATGAATTTTAAATGTAAATTATACAGAGGATTACTGCAGGCAGATTGGAGCTAGAAAACTGCAAAAAGAAGTCCCATGTCCTGGATTCTGCCAGCAGCAGCCAGATTACTACAGTCTTTCACCAAGTCTTTTTAGGACCTAATGCTTATTTCATTTTAATTCAATAAGTTGAGTTTCAAGGAAGTTTGACACAGGGATTCGTGAGCTCTCTCCTGTGTACAAAGCTACTGCTAGTCTAATCTTTTAAATACCTATTTTGTTTTGAACAAGTATTTTCTACTACATAAACAAACTCCTTTCTTCTAACTTCTGGCTATTGTTGAATTTTACTTCTTGCCACTTATCTATGCCAGCAATGGATTAGAATAAAAAACAATGTTTTGTTTTCTTGGCTGAGTGTGATGTGGGTGGCTCCACATGCTTCCAGGAGCTGTTAATGTGGACAGATGCCACGGATGGCCTGCCGATATGTGGATTTTACTAAAATCAAACCCAAAATCTTTTATTCCTTGTTAATTGAGGGAAAGAAAGCCTTGAAAGTCAATCACAAAAGCCTGAGTCTCTCAGGACCCTGTCTGCAAGCATTGAGATTATGTTCAGAGTTATGTCAGGGGATCTGTAGTAACAAAGTAATTTCCATGCTTTGATACAGGTCTCTTAACTGGAAAGGATTTGAAAATATAATTTACAACACATGTTGACACATCTTATTAAATTTGTGGGAACAAACCAGCATCTTGAGAGTTTTCAATGATTTCGGAGCATGTGTACAGAGATACACTAGTCACAGTGTACACATGTTGGTATTTTAGTAAGGAACACAGTACCAAAACTACAGAATGATTAAATGGAAATTATAAGTCATGATTATGCCATCTACCAACGGGGAATATATATGCTTGAACAGATCCTAATGAGATTGCAAGCTCCTGGGAGTCCTTCGTAATTTTCAAACAACACCTTCCAGGTGTCCAGATCCTTTCACTGACAGACTAAATTTTCTGACTCCAGTCACTGTGAACCATCCCCAGAGGCCTCTAAATACGTGAATTAGAGTGATCCTTCAACACCAGGTAAATAACAGGTGGTGATATCTGACAGATTAAATGGCAGCTGCGCAACCATTCACTCCTGTTATTACTGACAATAATGGGGAGTTTATAATTCTGCTTCTGGAGAGATGGGATCCTGATGCCTGGGCCAAGATGGTCTAGCATACGACTGTTACGAACTGACAAGGTAAACAAGTATGTACTCTCCCAAGCTAAATATTATGTATTTCTTACTTGGTTCGATTACTCCTTCCTATAGACTCTCAGATGGATATGGATAAGAGGGTCAGGCTCTTTCAATGCCCAGAAGAACTGTTGGTATATCTTTTGGGCATCATGAAATCATATGAACCTGAATTTATCAGATGGCAGCATCAAGTGAATTCATGGGCATCTATGTATTTTTATAGATATTAGAGAAACAGAAATTTTCAAAAACATGAACATAGATGTGTTTGGTGGTTAGGAAAACATATTTTCACTCTTTTCTCTATACAGGTCATATGGATTCTCATCTCTTTAGTTTAGCAATGTATTTCTCATTTTAACACATGGCCTAAGGTAATCCCTTGTCTCATTTAAAACCATAACAATCTCAGAAGCATTGTCATAAATCCCCTTTTCCACCATATTACCATAGTCTTTAGAAAAAAATCTCTAGGCAACCTCTTTTTATGAAAGTGAACAGGAACAATTTCTGTATAAACCTGTGCAGCAAACTTGAGTTCTCTGCCAGCACATAATTATTAAGTCAAACTAATCACAAACTTCTGTAACAATAAAGGTATGGTATTTAACTGCTTGATAGTACTAAGTCTACTTTTCAAATCCTCTGCTTGCTGATTATTTTGCCAATATAGCCAATATTCATCCCAATGAAGTGTTATGCCCATGTTCCCCAGGCTATGACTCTATACTAAAATACTTTTATCCCCATCTGGCTAATGATTACTGTTAAGAATTAGATTGTTCTTTGTCCTTCAGCCCTCTATAGTTTACCTTGTATGGAGTAACTAATGTGGAGTTCATAGAGAAAAACAACAACAGTAAAGGTTTCTTAATGTAAATAATCCAAATATTAATTTGAAATTAAATGTGTAATAAATTCTAGATGTTTGGGTAGCTTTACTCTCCTTCATTTTCTTTTATGAATGCAACAGTCATGGTTGTGAACAAGGAGCATGTGAACTTTGCATCAGGAACACTGATGTGCCACCCACTATCAAGCCTACATGAAACACCTTAGCTAAGATTGAAAAGTATTTGATATTTACAATAGCTGTTTGACAAAGCAGGTTATTAGGCAGAAAGATTGATTCTGAGGGTGTATTTTCTATACACTATGAAATGACACACCTATGAAGTCTCAATATTATGGTTGCCTAATAATAGTCATACCAGTTGACATGCCAACATGGATAAAAGAAAGCTTTACAAGAACCCAGTTCTGAAAAATGAGCTATGGGCAATCAATGGCTACTGAGAAAGGGAATCAGATGTTTTCAGTGACAAACCCCTGATAGGTTGCTCAATCCTAAGTGAACATACTCACTGGTATATGTGTGTGTATGTGTGTTTGTGTGTGTGTGTCTGTGTGTGTGTGTGTTCAATAATAAATAAGATATTGTGAATTTCAAACAGAATGGGAAAAAGTTGGAAGTGGGGAGGAAGAGGTATAAAATATGTGATTACCATATTCATTATGAAATTCTCAGGAATATAAAAATATGGAAAATACAAAATTAAAAGTGCAAAAATAAGATAACTATTAACAAATATTTTTATTTAATGGACTGATGAGAAATCTCAGAGGGTAAGAGCAAAGACTGCTCTTTCCAAAGGACCCAGGATTAGTGCTCAGAATCCATATGGTGTCTCACGACCTGCTGTAACTTCAGCTCTAAGGGACCTGATGAAGTTCTCATTTTAACCTCTGCATGCATAGGATGCACAAAATTACATGCAGACTAAACACTCATATATACAAAATAGAATATATATATGTAAATTGTAAAACTAAAAACATTAAACTATGGTTCTTGTGGAGAGAATTCTCAGCTAAAGTAGTTTAACGTTCTTTAAGCACCAAACAATGACAATGTCAAGAGATACAATAATATGGAAGGTAGAAATTTTTATAGGGTTATATTCTGTAGGTTATATGTATGTATATTTACATATATATGTATATATAAAATATGTCATATATAGATAATTATTAAGAGATCATGAATTTGAATAGGAGTGGGGACAGGCACAGAAGGCACTGTAAATATGTGACTTCATTACTCATGTATGAAATGAAAAAAAGGAAAAGGACTACCAACTTGAGAAGTAAAACATTTCAGAAGTGGAAGGAGCAAGAAGTGGAAAAAGGGAAGAAGAAAAGTAATATCATTTTATCTCAGTTAAAAATATATATTGAAATAAAAAAATAAAAATTGGTATTTGAATTACTGACTTGAATTTTATTTTTAAATAGTTTAAATTTACTTTTTCTTTAAAAGTGTTAAAATAACATCAATACTAAAGAATACATCATAATAAATTGTTTTATTGATTACTACCAGTAAATGCTTGATAGGTATGCATATTCTTGTGTCTCTATAGCTAGGGTAGTGTATTAGTTGTCAGGGGTTCATGAGTGGAATGTTTAAGAAGTTTTGTCCTAGTGTAGCTGTATGAACAGAGAGCAAATAACACAGCTAAACACATTCTTTATGCTTACTTCTAGTCAGTGACTATTAATTCTCATATAGTTCAGAATACTTGTGTTTGCTCTATGAAATACAAAGGAATATTTTGTTCTTAATGTTAGCCTTTCTAATACTCTTTGTCTCATCATAAGACCATTGCCCTAGGTGGCTTTACCACATTAATCCTGCAATATATTTGTGAAAAGCTGTTTTTCCTCTCTCCTATTGCATCTTTGTTTTGCACAGCCCTTTAATTTGTAAGTAATTATAGGACTAAACTGTTTTTGTGAAAATAAAACCCGAGGGTTAATTTCTTATTTTGGTTCTTACTTCAATTGTTTTGTAAACTTTTCTTCGAAGGAAAAGTAAATACACATTTATCGTCTTGACCCAAATTTAATATATGAGATGATTGAAAGTATATACTATATAAATAATTAATAGGTTACATTATTTTTAAGGTCAGACTTTATTATTCTATTCTAATATTTGTGTCATTATTTTCTTCTTTGGCTCATTAGTCATAGGTCTCACATAATTAAAAATTAATTTTAATTATAAATATATATATATTCCCATATATACACATATACATACATACATACTTGTATACACATATACATATACATAGATACTCAAACACAAAGCACACACAATCACACACACAATCTCACACACACACACACACACACATATATATGTATATGTATATGTATATGTATATGTATATGTATATGTATATGTATATATATATACATATATATATATCACTCACTTTGATGGTTATTGTCAATTAAAAGAAATAAACAAACAGATAGTGGTGTGCTTGAGAGTATAGGTCTCACCCAGTCTAGAAGAGGGGCTCAGTCCCTGAGGTCTGGAGTTGCATACAGGTGGTTGTGAGGTACCCAACATAGGATCTGGAAATTGGCCTAAGGTTTGAAGCAAGAGCATTTCATGCTCTTTATTGTCGAGCCATGTTGCCACTCTAAGGACCTCACTTTCTAAACATCCAAACCTCAACCTAATTTTCAATTTGTGGACACCTTTTCCCTCTATACTCTTCCTAAGGAGCTGATAATATGCCACATCTCAGCCTCTGCATTACAGGAACCAGCCTGAATCCGATGCCACAAAGAGACACGTATGCTGTGCAATTAATTATATACCTGGAATTTCAGTTCTTGATTTCTTTCATTTAACTTTCATTTTTCAACATTTTAAACATGAATACAATTTTTTTCACATAGCACCAAATTTCTTTCTTCTACAATTTTTAAATAAAAATGTAAGTAATTCTTAGAAGAATTGATACAAATAAAGATATGGGAATGAACTATACAAAAAAGAGACAAAGAATAATTGCTGTCATACAGAGAAAATATATGTTTAAATGCCACATACTTTGATGGTTCTAGTGACTTAAAAGAAAACAACAAAACAAAACAAAAATAACAAACATAACCAAATACTGGTATTACTTTATTTTCTCCTCTCAAGTAAATGTTCTTGGCTGGATAAAATTTACAAAAACTTTATTTGTGAAAAATACTCATTTTTAAAAGCCACATCCCTAATTATGCTTTTTTCTTCTTTTAAAAAATAGAAATTCAGGGGACTGGAGAGATAGTTGTGATCAAGGGCACTGACTGCTTTTCCAGAGGTCCTGAGTTCAAATTCCAGCAACCCCATGGTGGCTCACAACCATTTGTAATGTGGTGTGATGTCCTCTTTGGCTGTGTCTGAAGAGAGCTACAGTGTATTCACATAAATAAATGAATAAATAAATAAATAAATAAATAAATAAATCTTTTTTAAAAATCTGTGTTCTGCTACCCAGAAACTTAAAAAAAGAAAATCTTGAACATGAATTATGTTTACAATAAAGTAAAAAGAATAAATAAAATATTTAATCATCTTAAGACTTTGAAATTATTTTTAAAATTCTTATGTTATATTTTGATGTTCTGCTAATCTTTCAACTTGACTTTAATCTTTCTGATAAGAGGGAATCTTCATTCAGAAAATGCCTTCATAATATCTGCTTCAGGTATTGATTCCATCTCATGGAGTGGGTTTTAAATCCAATTTTAAAATCCTTGGTTACTATATAGCCCACCTCTAGCAGAAAGACAGGGCATCAAGTGAGAGAAGGAGTTGCCATCCTACAGTCAAAACTCTGACCCATAATTGTTCCTGTCTGAAAGAACTGCAGGGATGGAAATGAAGAAGAGCCTGAGGAAAAGAAGGTCCAGTGACAGGCTCAAAGTGGGATCCAGCTCAAATGGAGGTCCCAAGGCCTGACACTATTACTGGGGCTATGGAACACTCAAAAAAAGGAACCTATCATTACTGCCCTTCAAAAGACCCAACAAGCAGCTGAAAGAGTCAAATGCAGGTATTTACACTCAACCAGTGGACAGAAGCTGCTGACCCCTGTGGTTGAATTAGGGGAAAGCTGGAAGAAGCTGAGGAGGAGGGCAATGCTGTAGGAGGACCAGCAGTCTCAAGTCCCTGGACCCTAAGAACTCCCAGACACTGGATCACCAACCAGGCAGCATACACCAGCTGATATGAGCCCCTCCTCCCCGGTATATACAGCAGAGGACTGCTGGGTCTGGGCTCAGTCAGAGAAGATGCCCCTAACCCTGAGGAGACTGGAGGCCCCAGGAAGTGAGGCAGTCTGGAGGGGTGGGGAGTAGAGGAGTGAAGACAGGGAGTAGGAAGTATGGGATGTGGAGCAGTTAGAGGGTGGACCAGAAGGGGGATGAAATCTGGAGTGTTAAAAATAAAGATCAAATAAAATTAAAAAAAGAAGAAAGAAAGAAAATCCTTGGTTACTCTTAAATTATTTGTGTCACTATTGCAGGCAGATGGGTCACTGAAGGTCATAGGCTTCACGGATGATAATTATATAACTATCTTTCTTCTTTGCTAGGATATCGAGTACCTTTCCAAATCATGAATGCTAGTCAATAGGGTGAAGCGTCTAGTTGAGCACCAGCTTAACTTTGTCTTGTGTGATACTTTGTGTATTGTCCTCAACAATAGGGCCTTATTTTCAGATGGCTCAGATCAATCCGAAGTTTTGACCATAATCTGTGATGTTGGATGAGGAAGGGTTTCCTTGGACTCCTTTGACCCTACACGGAAGAAAAACTAAGAACCTGAGACTATATGGGTGATGAACCAATGGGCGAAATCTACTACTATATTCCAAAGGAACACAGAAATAAGATGACTCCAAAGGACATACTGCTATAGGTACAGATCAGCATCTTACTTAACCTTCATCAGATACACTGCATTTTGTATGGGGTAGAAAGTAGCACTGATGCCCACAACTGGAAAATGTGAAGTCAATGAGAAACTTTGGAACACTCCTTTCTAAACTAAATAAGTTGTCTTCATCAAACCCTTCCCTCTTGAGGTTCAGAGTTGTATATAGAAGAAAAGGTGAAACGATTGCAAGAACCAAAGATAGTAGAGACTGGCAGAACCTTAGGACATGTACAGATCAAAGCTGGAGACAAGAAGCTATTGGCAATTTAAACCTACTGATGAAAAGTAAAAAGCTTTCTTCAATGGAGTAACACTGACATATCAACCACACTCCAGAACAGGCCCCACAGCACAAATAGTCCCCACAAAAATGAACTCCATGATTTTGTTTGTTTGTTTTGACATTTTTGTTTCTTTTTGTTTTATTTGGCATAGTCTGTCTTATTTGGTTTTGTTTGTTAATTTTGGTTTAAATAATTTTAATTAGGGATTGATTTTGTTTGTTTATTTTCTAGAAAAGAACATGCAAAGAAAAGAATGTGAATTTAATTGAGTGATAGGAAAACCTGGGAGAAGATGAATGAAGGGAAGAACATGAATAAAATATATTGTATACAAATTTTAAATAAAAATTACTGAACACAGTGGCTGGAAAGATTACTCAGTGGTTAAGAGCACTGGCTCCTCTTCAAAAGATGCAGGTTCAAATCTCAGGATCCACATGGCAGTTCACAGCTGTCTATAATTTTCTTCCTGGGGATCTGACACCCTGATACCAACATACATGGAAGCAAAATACCACTTTAAATAAAATTTAAAATATAAAATACTAAGCATTTTTTAAAATGGCCTCTGGGAAAGTCTGTGGGGCTATTATCTTGATTAGTTGATATGAGAGAGCCCATATCACTGTGGATGGCACCATCCCTGGATAGATGGTCCTCTTGGGAAGAAAGGCAAAAAGAAGTGTTCCTTCTTGGTTTCTATCTTGAGTTCTTACACTGACTTCCCTCAGTGCTGGAGTACAACTTCAGAGTTCTAAGATAAAATAAGCCCTTTCCTACCAAAGTTGCTTTGGGACAGACTTTTATTGCAGCAACAGAAATCCTAATGGAGACAAATGCCTTCATCTTTTTATTGGCTGCCAGAGAACTAGCAGTCAATGAAAAAGAAAACATGAATAGGCTGAGAAAATTTAAAACAGAACAATGTTATGTCTGTGAAACTCAGTTTAAACTGTGAAATCATTTTATCAACATGTCTGCTCAGAAACACGCACAAAAGTAGAAACAAATTTTTTGAGAGTAATTCTAGATATGAAATGATTTGAAATCTTGTCTACAAACCTTCAGATGTATTTCATAGACAAGATTATTATTTCAGCATAACACTTAGGTTCACTTTTGGCTCATATAAATCTTTAGACTTTACTGTCATTAATTTAAATATACCACTATCTCAAAAACAGAGTCTGAAGAGACTCATGCCATCCATTGGACTGGGCACAGGGTCTCCAATGAAGGAACTGGAGAAAGGACCCAAGGAGCTGAAGGGTTTGCAGCTCCTTAGGATGAACAACAATATGAACTAAATAGTACCCTCAGAGCTCCCAAGGACTAAACCACCAACCAAAGAGTACACATGGTAGGAATAATGGCTCCAAAAGCATATGTAGCAGATGATGGCCTAGTCAGTCATGAATGGGAAGAGAAGCCCTTGGCTTTGTGAAGGTTCTATGCTCTAGTATAGGGGAATACCATGACTAGAAAGCTGGAGAGGGTGGGTTGGTGAGCAGGGGGAGCGGAGAGGGAACAGGTTTTTTTTTTCCACAGAGGGGAAACTGGGAAAGGAGATATCATTTGAAATGTAAATAAAGAAAATATCTAATAAAATAAATAAATAAAAAGAAATCTACAAAATATATTTTTTATCAATAACTTGCATTTTATTGAATTGAAACATTTCGATGTACAAAGTTAGTTCAATCAATTTTGGAGGAACATGTGAAGTATGACTACATGTTAGTTGAAATCATAAAGGTAACCTATTTCCTATGTTGAAATAATAAGACTAAGACAATATTTTTAGTATTTATTTTATTCCTGATTAACTGTATCAAACTTTGGCAATAAATGATCTGTTTTTAAAACATATAGAAATATCGGACAACAAGAAAAATTCAAGAAATTTCAGTTATACAGGGTTTAGCTTTATACTTGTAAAGTTTATTGTGGTCACGGATGGATGGATCCATGGAAAATCTCAAGTTAAGACTGGAGACAGAGATGATCTCAACAGTAAGTTACTCATAATTGGGTAGGCTTTCCCCTGCTTTTCCTTTCTTTTCTTAACTAAGTCCAGACAAAATATAGGTAGGGTTGTGATAGTACCTGTCCAATGCTCCTTTGATCTCAGAGAATAAAAGGATAGAGAATGATTACATAATTCTTAGAAGCAGAAATGCAATGATAGAGTTTTTAAAGCAAGCAACAAACAAATAACAAAATTAAATTAAATTAAAACTCTGTCGGGGATGTATTCATATATATATTCTCATATATGATATATTGAATCAGTCAGTTTGGAGATTAGAGTGTACAGAGACTAGATACTTCCAATCTTATATCATATATATCATATATGAGAATCTGTCATTGTTAACTTCTTATATCATTTGTATGCATTTTTCCCTTCACATATGCTACTACTCTCAAAGTATTCCATGTAATGTGAGTTGCTGAACCAACAAGGATTGTTAAAAATTTTAAAATCAGATTTATATAAGTCAGATACTATAAATGTCACTTTTATTCCCTCTGATGAAAGGATGAGGTGAGGAGGGGAGAGCAATGCCAGGCTGTGGGAATACACAGCTTGGACTGAGTCCAGACTGCTACTTTCTCTGTTCTAACTATCCTTAGACCAAAGTTTGGAATTATCTAGTCTCTGTACACTCTAATCTCCAAACTGACTGATTCAATCTGGGTCATCTTGGCTTCAGAGTAAGTTGCTCTGCTTGCCTTGACACTAACTTCTGCAATATGTTCTAATCTCCTGGTATTTTCTTGACTCTTCTGTGACTTGGGGATAGCCAGGATAAATACTCAGCCATGTTTGCTTCATTTAACAACTAGAAGTTAGTTCCCAAACCTTGTTTGGGTGCTGCTGATGGTCCTTGTGTATGTGGCGGGGCACTTCTTATGTAAAAGTTCTGCCAATATAGATTTTGTATATTTCCTAGTAGAGATACATTAGTGCAGCTTGCTAGAATATCTTGTAATCTGTATCTCTGGAGGTACGTGTGTTGCTTGAAGTCTCATCAGTAAACATAGAACTATGGTAGAGAAAGTTTCATGGGTTTGATGGTAAAAGACAGTTTTCAAAGCACTCGTCAAGTTAATTCAGAGACTGTAGAATCATGTGATTGAATGAAAAAATATTCCTGTTGCATTTGTTCCCAAAACTAAAACCTAGCACACATTCCTATATGCCTTATAGTATGTCCTTTTACCCAGAAATCCTCATTAAAGTTTATATATTTTGTTTTTAAGATGTACATGCATTTTGATATGAATGTTTTCAATTATACAATGTGTGTACACAAGTAGGAGCAAAGTAGTTTGTGTACAAGTACATTCAAAGATACATTGTAGATAAAACCAGAGAGGAGAATACATTTATAATACAAGGATACAACAATAAGTTAAGAATCTCTCAGAGAATAGAAAGGTGTGCATGAGTTAGAAAAAATAGTATGGCTGAATAAGTGCATATATATATATATATACATATATATATATTATATACATGGATATATCCATATATATCCATGCATATATAATGTGTGTATCAAAATTTAGAAGCAAAACCACTCAATACTTCACACAAGAAAATTCTATATAATATTAACAAATTGCCTTTGATGCCTTTAATCACTATTTTTTTTATTGGCTAAACACACACTTCTAAGATCAATCAGGTCTAGAAATATAGAGATCATTTTTAATAGCATCAGAGACTAGATCTTTCCTACTGTCTTCCTTTCTAAATTACCATTCCCATTAGTAGCAACAAGTTTATGCATTTATGTTCTTTTAATGTTGGAAAGTTCATTTTGCCTTCTAGTGTCCAAAATCACGATAGAGAGTCTGCTTCCTTGTTATACTGAATGAAAAAACATATTGAATAGACTCATACATCCAATTTCCTAATCACTATTATTAGTAATTTTCAAGATAATATGGTATGGTTGGACCCATTAAGAGTTAAACAGCTATAATATGATATCCTTGATTAGGACATAATAGGTAAGATTGTACAATGGCAACATTGTGTGGATTTTAAGTCAAAGTGACCTGGATCTATAAATGGTAAGAATAAAGAAATAAGAGCTTGATAATGTGGAGCTATTTTATTGTTGGAACAGTCACACATGGGAGTTCTCAATGCTTTACAGGCAAAGCCATCAGCTTCCTCAGGTCACCATAATTATTTTTCAGGTCTGCATCCTGGCCATCATGTATTTGGGGGAAATGTCATAATTAATACCATTTCAATTATATATAGTTATGAATTTTCTCCACTTTATTTCTTAGCATCATATTCCTTTCCCCAACTTCACCATAATTTTGAAATTAATGCTTATGATTACAATGTGGGTGTTTGAAAGATCGCTCCTTATTCACTTATGTTATTAACAGTCTGAGCAAAGAATAAGCTTCTTTTCTGATAGTTGTTATTTAATAAAATTCTATAAAACAAAACTTCAGAATCTTCACAAACTAAACTAAGCATATTTTTGATACATAATATGTATGTGCATTTAGATTGCTTACAAAAATCCATTTGCAAATTTATAGAAAGAAGCAATGATTGGGGATAGTTGATATAAATTATGGAATAAGTTATATTATGGAAACAACTAAAAACTTTAAATTTATAGTTTGAAATGCTTCTGAGCCATTCATATAAATACCTTGATGTTATGGTGTGAAGTGTTCACCCAACTCTCTAGGAGACAATTGTGATGGTCTAGAGAATGATTGCAAAGGGAGATGTCATCGACATTTTGCTGTACATTTTTGTCAGATCACTCTGCACATGAAGGGATTCTTTTACCAAACTCTCTGTTGCTACACTTAGTTTAAGAAAGAGACATTTGCTAGGTCCTATTCAAATTCCTGTTGTCACTACTCACTACTCATCACAATTTGAAAAAACTCTCAGAGAACCTGAGATGATAGTAGCCATGCTATAGAGTGAAACTATGACCTAAGTCAACCCCTTTTCACTTTAAAATCAGCAGAAATATACATTTAACTGCAGCAATTCAAGTCCATATAGCATACCACCATACCTCATTCCAAGATACTGGTGGTTTAATTACAGTCTTGAAATTAAAAAAGTACAACCATTGACTGTGATACAAATAGACATTTGCCTTCACACACTGCTGGCTGACTGAACTCATTCACCTATACTTTGAACCTAACAAAGGATATAAGACAAAAAAACACAGTGGAATTTGTATATATCCAGTCCAAGAGGCCTTGGATTTTATGCTTACTTGTTTAAATATTTAAGAAATATTAATATTGTCTTATTCAAAAAAGAAAAAATCAATACTCTCAAATTAATTAAAAAGGATTTATTAAGAAAGTTGATTTTGTTTTTTAAAGAAAACAAACTCAACTAGAAAGGAGAGAAAGAATGGGGCTATACTGATACCTTTAAATAAATATGTCATGCAAATTGAATTTTAGATTCTCTTACATGTATACAGTACCATATAAGCTCACAAAATAACTTCCCAGAGAAGATTATAGGAATTAAGAAATATGTAGATTGCATAGAAACAACATAGTAAGCAACTATGTCAAATGAATACCAGAAGAATATATGAAGTACCTAGGTCAGAGGCAAGAGCCTCATGCCTCATTGTCCCAACAATAACTGTATTGTCCTTAACTCTAAGAGAATGATCTAAGCTTCTGACAAAGTCAGAGAACCTGGTGTTTAGTGAATTTGAATTCTTGGTGATGGAAGGCAAGTCCATTGTTCCATTGTTACCTCCCACAAAGATGCAATGTTTATTGTACTAGAAAGCAAGTAAAATTGTAGTCTGATTCATACAGTAAAATTGTCCCCATAATTTGAATCAGCCCATTGCCAACTCTATGAATACCTGGTATCAAAACCATTTTGATACCACCTTTTATTTCAGGATGTATAGAAATGTGACAGACTTATTGACTTCCAATTTATTTATGTAAGTGTGAATATTTGAGATACTATGTATAATTTATAGGGAACATTTTTATTTCTACAGATAAAAATGGGAAATATCTCTGAAGAAATTAGCATTATACTTGAATTTCCATTTCAACAGCAATTAAATAATTATAATAATTATCTCAATAGTATGTGACCCAAAACTGTGAGAACAAATAAATGATGTTTGTGAATAACAAAAAAAGCACTTTCAGAGTTTTAAAACCATGCCAATGACCACCAAGGAGTTGTTCACATATGTTCATTATTTTTAAAGTATTCTTATTTTTCAATTGTGTGTATATGTGTGTGGAAGAGAGCTTGTATTGGTGTAGGGTCCATGATAGCCAGAAGAGGTCATAGGATACCCTCGTTCTGGAGTTACAAGTGAGTATGAGATGGGTAATTTGGGTGCTGGTAAATGAACTTGGGTCCCCTCAAGAACAATCCATTCTACTACCCACTGAGCTGTCTCCCCAGACCCAATGTTTATTATTACTCTTTTATAAGATGGTTTAGGTTAGTGTTGGTGAAGTATGGCACATGGATCAAATCTGGCCTACCACTAGATTTTGAAGGCAAAATATGATTGGAATGCAAAACTAGAAACCAAGCGAGGCTGCCCACATACTGATCAAAGCATACTCCTCTAGTACTGTTCTTATTGTTCTTAATTAGCCAGTCACCTTCACACCTTCCCATTTAAGTCATTTGTAACTCATTTTTCATAATTGACTTTGGGCTAGAATCACAGAGTTGTATATCTACTAAGGGTGATATGTCATTACCTAGTATATAAGGAAACTTGAGATTCTGCATCTGGATTGCACGAGAGAGTCTATGATACTTTAAATAAGATATTTTGTCAAAGACCAGTCTTGACAACCAGGTAAGATGAGATGGAATGCAGCATCTGATGGACCAAAAGATGATGGACTCTGGCAATGAACTCTTCCTTGATATTCTGGGGCCAGAGCTGGTGGCTTCTATCAATGGACTCCTGTTGATTATAGCAGGGGATTAGAAAAAGAAATTTAACTACTTAGGGCTCTTTAGTCTTTAACTCAGGAGCCACTCACAAGCCAGAGAAAGAATAAGTGCTCATTAG
>JADRCD010198642.1:0-17359 GCA_019843815.1 Montemys delectorum | reverse complement strand
TGCTGGTGCTGGTGCTGCTGGTGCTGGTGCTGCTGGTGCTGGTGCTGGTGCTGCTGGTGCTGCATAAGAAATCAAATCTTATCTTCTCTTCCCTTGAAGCAGCACTTCCAAGTAGCAGGCAGCCCCCTCAGTGCCCGTGTGGAGATCTGAGGCCAGGAAGTGGTGTGTGTGTGGATGATCCACTTACCACTTCTTATCAGGTGATATCTCTTTGCATTTGATAGGTCAGACTTTTCCTTCCTGAGCAGACTGACTTTCAAAACTCCACAAGGGCTGAGAGGTGGCTCAGCGGTTAAGAGCACTTGCTGCTCTTTCAGAAGGACCTGAGTTCAGGTCTCACCATCCACAACAACCTGTAACTCCAGATCTAGGGGATTGGATTCCTTCTTCTGGCCTCCATAATGAACACACACACAGACAGACAGACAGACAGACAGACACATGCATACACTCACATAATAAGTGCTGTGAGTGCACTGTAGTTGATTCTTACCATGCACAAAGTCTCAGCTTTGTATAATCTGTGTATGACCATGCATGCCTGCAATCCCAGCAGTATTCAGGAAGTGGAGGCAAGAGGATCAAAAGTGTAAGGTCTTCCTTGGAGATTATATATATATCTCCAGCAGCAGCAATACACACACACACACACACACACACACACACACACATTTTATATATATATATATATATCAATCAAATTAGAGACTAGACTGGAATATATGAGAGCACAACTCAAAAAAAAATATCTAATAAATTTTAAAATGCATGGTCATGTAAAATTAATGGTCTTGTCTCCTTAATGTTGTTTAGGATTCCATTTTTCAAGTGTGTTGAAAGTTAGTGATTTTAGTGCTAAGGATGGTTCAGTTGACAAAGTGCTTGCCGTGAAGACACAGTGTCTGACGTCAGATTCCCAGTACTCACCTAAGAAGCGGGGTGTGGTAGTACATGTCTGTGGATGCAGTAGGGGAACAAAGGCAAGAACATCCCTGAAGCTCACCAGACAGTTTAGCCAACTGGTGAGCGTTCTCTCCCTCTCTCTCTCTCTCTCTCTCTCATACATATATATATGCACACACATATGACATAATATAATGTATATAAAATATATATACACATATACATATATATATTTGAGAGACCCTGTCTCAAAAAATAGAATGGAGAGGAATTGAGGAGAATACTTAATGGCATCCTCTGGCCACCAAATGCACCTGTCCCCACATACATAGAGATTTCAGAGTTTTAGAGTGTTTAGTTGATGTTTGTTTGTTTGAGACAAAGTCTCACTATGTAGGCCTGGCGGGACTGGAACTCACTCTATAGACCAGGCTGACCTCAGACTGGCGGAGATCTGCCTATTTCTGCTTCCCTGATGCTGGGATTAAAGGTATGAAGACAGACGTCTCAATGTGTAATTTCTCTAAGGTAGCCTTACAGCTCCTTATAGCTATTTAAGTTTTATTTTTACTTATGTGTATGTGTGTAACTGTGTGACCATATGCCGTGCATGTACAGGTGTCTACAGACGTCAGAAGAAACCACTGGATTCCCTAAGGCTGGAGTTATGGGTGGTTAGGAACCCCTGGATATACGCACTGAACGAAGGCCCTCTGAAAGAACAGCGAGAACTCTGAATGTGTGAGCTGTACCTCCATCCATCTGCAACTGTTTGGAGTAGGTCAAGTATCACAGCTTGAGGACACTACTTAACTGGCTGTTTTTAAAGACCCAAATGAAGTCATAAAGCACCACGTCAGCAACAGTGCAGCAAGGGACAGCTCAGACCCACTGCCAGCGGCCAAGGGCCTTGCCTCTCAGTCTTTGGGGACTCCACTCAAGCAAAACTGGACTGACAGCATCATCCCAGGAAAGAATTTCAGGATGAGCCAGCATGGAGCAGAGTTAGTTTACAGGGAAGATATTCTTAGCAGCCTTCATAGAAATGCTTAGGGAAAAAGTAAGCCTTACCCAGGTGCCGGTGGGGGCGCGAGCGCGGGCGCGGGCGCGGGCTCGGGCGCGGGCACGGGCTTCTCAACACAGAGTCCTGCTTAGGTGTCTATCCTGCGGTTCCGTATAGCATGGAGTCGGGGGCTGGGGGCGCTTTTGGAGTTTTTTTGTTCTGATGTTTCTAAGGGTTCTCCCCTCTCTCTATTCTCTCCGTTGATAACTGAAATTATAGGGTGGCTCCCCAGAGGCCTTGCATGGGTTACTAGTCTATAAGCTAAATCAGGAGTCGTTAGAATCGCACAGAGGGGTAAGACTACGTCCTTCTGCTGTAAATGAGGTTTCTGATAAGAGATATTTTCAGGTTTGCGTCTGGGAAGAGAGAGAGGCCACAAATTAATGTGGTCAATCCTGTTGTATCCCCGATGCTTAGCTGATAAGAGGCCTTAACTGGACTCCTCTGGATCTATTGGCTCCTTTGTCTTCCCACGTTCCTAGAACTTTCCCTCTGCCTGCATTTCTATCTCACCTCAAAGACATCTTCAAAGGTCTCTTGAAGATGTGGCCCAGAGATGGGAGAACAGAGGCATTTTCTCTATGAAAGCAGCACAGATTCTTTTCCGTTAATGAAATCCTAATACAAAAACCAAAGCAGTGGGTCAGTTTGTGCAGCAATGTCAGGTATGGTGGAAAAATTCACAGAATGTGGAATTCAACATGAATAGTTAAAAACTCACCCCATATATGCTGCCCTTAGCTGACATTGATCCACATGTTAAAGAGAACGAAGGCTGGCAGGGAGGGAGGGAGGGTGCCACTGTGGCTCCCAAACACTGTGTGTACAATGAAAGTAATTTGAATTTTTACTTCTTAAGGGAATGTTTTGGAGCTCAAAATGCAGATTCTCTTTGTTTTCTTTGAGAAAGCAGGGAGTGGGCATGTGTATCTGTTGAAAACTAAGTGGCGTTTGAGGGCTTAAGTGTTTGGGTTCACGAAAAGTGAATACACCATATGGTCTCTCCTTAGAATAAGTAATTACAGACTTATTAAAAATACATGCTAATTTTACTCACCAACGCTCCATGGTAATGGCTTCCTCCTGATCTAATCCATTCAGTAGATTACACTCATCTATTTCTGGAACAAGAACTTCTTGTCCTGAACAAAATGTGAGTTGGCCTAAGCTCCTGATAGCCAAAGAGCCAATCACAACAATTCAAAGGGACCCCTGTTACTTCTTAGCTCTTATTGCAAACAAAGGATGGAGCAAAATAGAGGTTTCCTGCTTCCTTGACTCCTCAACCTCATACACACAACTCAAAGCCTGAGAATTGCACTGGAAAGGAGGTAGAACGCCCTTGAAAATCAGCAGTACTTGAACATAGTGGCCAAGTGTTCTCTATCTGGTTTGGAAAACTAACCTTGATAATTCTCCAACTGAGGAAGTCCTGGATGCTTATCTGTGCTTCTCAGAGGCCAATATGTCTGTGCTGGGGTTAAGTGCTTGCTGCATAAATATGGGAACACGAGTTTGAATCTCAGCAGCCCTGTAGAAAGGAGAGGCTTGGGAGAGTCTGGGGAGTGGCTGGGGAGTCTGAGAGGGGCAAGCCCTTGAAGCTCCTTTCCCAAATAAGCAGGTTCAAAGCCAGTGAGAGACTGTCTCCAAAACAGAAAAGTGACAGTATATTGTGTCTGAGGAAAGAAATCCAAGGTCTCCAGTTGCACTTCTGCACATATGCACACACACAAGCACATGTATATGCACACAAATGCACATTCTGATATAGTAATTTGGGATAGGGCTTCAGTTTCCAACTTTCGTTTTGTTTTCACTTTTGTTTTGTTTTTGAGGCAGGGTTTCACTGTGTAGCCCTGGCTGTCCTGGAACTCATTCTATAGACCAGACTGGCCTTGAATTCAGAGATTTGCCTGCCTCTGCCTTCTGAGTGCTGGGGTTAAAGGTGTGCACCACAATAGCTGGCTGAGTTTCTGCATTTTTAACCAGCTCCTTGGTAATGGTCTTATTGCAAGTCTAGGGACCATCTTTGATTTGCAAGGACTTTGCACACAAGACTCTTTGAAGCTGGTTCACTGACACGAAAGTTTGTGAATGGATCGACTGGCAGCATTTGAATACTGTTAGTGAATTGTTCCTTTTGTTTTTGAAACAGGGTCTCACTCTGTACCCCTAACTGGCCTTGAATTTGTGGCCATCCTCCTGCCCCTGACTCCTGAGTAGTGAGATTACAGAGATAAGTCACCACACTTATCTTAAGATCTATTTTTATTTTCTTTTTTTTTTTAATGTTATTTGATTTATTTACATTTCAGTCATTGCCACCTCAGTCCCTACTCCTGCGTGAGCTCTATTTTCTTAGTCTTGTTCTCTCTTGTGTGTTCATCAGTTCTATTATAAGACCCTGACTAGAAAGCCCAAGGAGATATCATTCTTGATAGTCTGAAATCACACAGAATGCTTTGAGATCAATAAGCTATCCAAATTTTGTTGCTTCTGACTATATGCCATACAAATTGTGGTGATTCAAATAAGACCCCCCCCCATAGGTTTATATAGTTGAATGCTTAGTCATTAGGGAGCAACACTACTTGAGAAGGATTAGGAGGTGTGACCTTGCTGGAGTAAGTGTGGCCTTGTTAGAGGAAGTGTTTCACTGGAGGTGGGCTTGGGGTTTCAAATGCTCAAGTCAGGCTTGGTGTCATTCTCTTCCAGCTGCCTGCAGATCCGGGATGTAGCTCTCAGCTACATCTCTAGCACCATGTCTGCCTACATGTGCCAGCTACCATGTTTTCCATCATGATAATTGCCACCTGTGCCCTGGACTACTCTCTGCCTGACCCTACCTGCCCTTGGGAGTTGGAGGTGAGGTGGTACAGAGTCGATGATGCAGACTGCTGGAGCAAGTGAGAACGCTGCAGCAAGCTCATCTGAATGCTGCTGCAAGTTCTTCTAATCCCCTCCACCTGAGCCCCATCAGTCCCAAGAAAGCATCTCTTTTAAACAGCAGTTCCCTATAGGCTGGCAGTGTCTGCATCAGCAGTCCTTGGTCTCTCTCAGGCAGTGTTCAGTTAGGTCCTCCTGCAGGAGATGCCTCTGCAGGTGTGAGGCCCCCAGCATTTACACAGAAGTGGCCACTGCCACTGCTCCTCCTATAGATGATAATGGACTAAGCCTCTGAAACTGTAAGCCAGCCTCAATGAAATGCTTTCTTTTGTAAGAGTTTCTGTGATCACGGTGCCTCTTCACAGCAACAGGACACTGACTATGGCATAAACCAACAGCATCTTTCGTTTTTGAAATGGAAATAATGCTATATTTACTATTATAAAGGACAATTTTAAAATTATTTATTTATGCTGGGGCATGAGGACTCATCAAGAGACCCTGTCTCAAGCAAGATGGAGAGGGGAGAGGCTAGAGGCAATCTTCCCACCCCCACGATGAGTACCCACAACCCCCAGGACACGAACATGAACAAGTACAAGCATGCTTGTATTACGTGAATGCATTTATGAAAGGGGCAGCGAGGGCGGGGGGGGGGGGGGGAGCACAAGCAAGCACTGCCAGAGACATTTTGAACTTACTAAGCAATGATTTTGAATTAACCCTTGTCTGTTGCATGTTCGGAAATCTTTACTGTATCCCCTGTGATGAGGCCATAGCTCACGATTCGGGCTGCTAGGTCTTCGAATCACACGAGTCATCTGCAGAACTTGGTACCTTGTAGAAAACCTTGCTGGTGCTTACTGTGTTCTCTGGAGCATCGTCTCATGACTGGCGAGCATCACCCTATGCCGTCCTGCCTTCTTCCTTTGTCCTGGTTAACTTGTTTTATAACCTACAGCAAGGCCCTTTTTTGAGATCTACTCTAGAGACCCACTTACTCTCTTTGGGTATCGTGTGTGTGTGTGTGTGTGTGTGTGTGTGTGTGTGTGTGTGTGTGAGAGAGAGAGAGAGAGAGAGAGGGAGAGAGGTTAATGTTCATACAGAATTACAGTTTTCACCTCAAAGGGGAGCAGAAATGGTTTATTCTAGAGCCAAATGTGGATGAACATGGCTCTAGAAAACAGATTCACTTTGCCCCAAATTCAAAGTTGGTAACAATTTCACCAAGTTTTACAGAAACAGATCAAATAACATGAGAAATCAAGACACTTTCTAAATACACTGCTGGAAACATTGTGAGAAGTTTACAGCAAAGCCAAGACATCTCTGCTATAGACCTCTGATGCCACTGGATAGCATTCTTGGTCTTTTGACTGATGAAAACTAGCCATCTGTCTAGTTTATACATTCCTCCACGGTGTCACCTGTTAGTAACAAGGATGGGAAAGGATCGTCTGTTAAAGGAGCTAAGGATCTCTTCTCTTCCCCTGCACTATAGTCAGATGTAGTGTGGTAATGAAAGCTTTGAGACAGTAGCCATGGCTCTGGAGTGGGCGTGTCTAGTAGAACTTCTAGTCTACACTTTTGTTTTAAGAGGTCATACAGCCAGGAATGGGTGTGGTTGAAAAAAAAAAAAAAGAAAGTATCAAAATGGAAGTCTTCCTTCATTACTTCCCCTTGGTCCAGGTTGTGCTTTCTTATCCATCCCGGCTCCCATTTTGGCAGGAAAGAATGCTTAAATCAGCAAAAAAAGATTCCTACACCAGCAATTCTGTTATTGTGCTCATTGATTCTCAAGGGGCCAGAACAAAACCTCGAAGGTGAGGGAAATTGTGAAAAGCATCAGCAGTCTCCCTCCAGCTGGGTTTGGGAGCCTTTTAGAACCATCCCAGGAGAGGAGCAGCTTTGCATCGACCAAGGGCCTTGGGGGGTTTCTCTTCACCCCAGCGGTCACTTGCTTCACAAGTTCCTAAAGGTCAGAGTGTTTCCTTTGATGGGAACTGGAAGATGGGCATTGTCCCTGCTGAAATGAGGCCCGGGGGGTCATGAGGGAGAAGATATGTTGTACAGTGACTCAAATCCCCAGGAGCTGGCATGGCAAACCATGTGATAGCCCGTTACCTGTGTCCTATGTTAGTGACTTCGATCACTATCTATGGGCAACCTGCATTTAAAAGACCAAAGTAAAGTATCAAATCTATTTTTCTTCTTTTTCAATTACACTTACTCGGGTGCATATTTGCTCAATTTCTCTCTCCCTCTCCTCTCTCTCATCCCCTCTCTCTCTCTCGTGTGTGTGTGTGTGTGTGTGTGTGTGTGTGTGTGTGTGTGTGCACGTGTGTAAAGATCAGACTACAGCTCACAGATGTGACTTCTCTCCTGCCATTATCTAGGTCCCAGGGTTGGAAGTGATGCTGCCATGCTTGGCAGCAAGCACCTTTACCCCTGGAGCCATCCCCTGGCCTGTGATTGCTTTGGTTTTCTCTCCTACCTTTTTGTTCTGGTTCTCCCGTTGTTACAATGGTCTTGAACCTTCAACAGTTCCTTAACAGGAGTGCCATAAAACCTTATCACCCTACAGGGTTGCAGGGAGAGGGTGCTGATGCGATTGTTGTAGGACAAGTAATAACCAACTCCCAGAAATACAGCCAGTAGCTGTAAGACGCTAGAGGCCCCAGAGGCAGCTAAGGCAGGTAGAGAAAGCAGAGCATCTATTCGTCATTATGGGTCTAGAAAGAAGTTGTCTGCAGTAATTGTACCTGTCCAGCAGCACCCAGAATCGCACCGTTTCAATGCTGTCAGTTTGAACACTGCATTTTTTTTCAAGGCAGCTCCAGAGAATGGCTAAAGAAAACTGAGGAGGAGCTCGGTCTAAAATGAATACAGTTAAACATTTGAAGAAAGAAAAGACAGTACCTTTATTTGAAGTGTGTGTGTGTGTGTGTGTGTGTGTGTGTGTGTGTGTGTGTGTGTGTGTGTGTTGCTGGGGGACCAGACTCGGTGCCTTGCATATTCTAATCACATGTTCTACCATCGAGCTGCATACCTGGTCCTTGAATTAATTTATGTGATTGTGAGTGTGTGCACATGCACAAGCCAGTGTGCATGCATATGTGTGAACTGGTGAGTGAAGGCCCGAGGTTAATACTGGGTGCCCTCCTTGCTGTATGCCCTATTTTTCAAACCAGAATCTCTTGTTGAACCTGGAGCTCATCAATATCACCAGACTGGCTGACTCAGTGAGTCCCAGGGATCCACCTATCTTCCATGTCCCCAAGGCTGGAGGCAGAGATACGTGCCATCTTGCCAACTTTTATATGGGTGCTAGAGACCCAAAATCAGCTCTCCATGCTTTTGTGGGAGGCACTATATTGACTGAGCCATCTCCCCAAGCCCTTGAATTAATTTTTATAAAGCGTGCTAACTATGGAATTTGTTTTGAGAAATCTTGTTAATTACGTTACATGCTCAGATGCTATAAACTCAGAGATGAATGAGGCTCTAATAAGGAGAATTGGCTAAATGAAACTGAGATTACAATTTCCACAAACATCACGTTGTATGCGAAACACTCACAAATGTGAAGATTTCTAAATTACATCTCTTCACTCAAACTTCTACCCAACGAACGAGGCCACTATGTTATAATTAATACAAATTCCAAAATACAGAACCCCATGTAAGCAAAATTTACTGTGCAGCTAAGAACAGGCTATGTCATTATACAGGGCTTTATGGAGACCGACTCCTTAAAATATTGGTGTCCGAAATTTGAGAGCCATTCAAAGCAGTATTCAATACTGTGTACACACATTTTATCGCATTGGAAAAACCACTAATCACCCTGCACCTATTTAGCTTTTTACTTACTCATTCTCAAGTCCTACCATGTACTTGTGTCTATATATTTGTGAGTATGGCCTAGCCATTAAAATGCTAAAGAACCATGTTTCTTTGTCACACACAAGCATCATGTGCAGCATACATCACACGCAGCCCCCACTCTCCTCAGAACTCATTTTTCTTGGTGACTGAGCTCAGTCCTCTGGTCCACAGATACATCATCATGCTGAAAGGCAGCCCAGTGAAGTGAAAATGTCATTTCCTCCCTGTGTTTATTTCTCAGTTGGGATGAACCCCTGGTAACAAAAGTCAGGTTAATGAGAGAAAAATACAATGTTGTTTATTATTGTACATAGTTTATAGATGGAAGGAAAATGAACAATCTCTAGTCTTTTGAATTTGGGTTTACCTGGCATCTTCGGCAGAGAAGGGGTGTGGTGAGCCAAAGGGAAAGGACTTTGAGTCTCTAGGAGCAGCAGCTTAGGGAAGGGCAAATGATTGGCCCAGAAAGAGAGGTTGGTAATTTGAAAAATCTTTATTATTATGGAACGACAGGGGTGGAGGTGGGTTGAGTGGATACCTTTGTCTCTGAAAATTTGTCTTGATTTGAAAGTAAATGAGAGGGGGGGTAAGGAGAGGGAGAGAGATAAAAAGATTTTGTGTGTGTGTGTGGGGGGGTGAGGATTGGGAGCACGGTTCTTCTCAATTCCTCAGGAGGCATTGGGCCTTATACAAAACGTAACTTAGAGTTGTTATAGCTCTCCCCAGGTCCCAGTTTATAAGAGACATGCTAAGGTTGGTGCTGTGGCTTCAAGGCTTAGCCATCAGCCTTGTGGCATGAGTGAGTGTTGGGTGACATCATTCCAGGGGAGACACTTAACAAATGTCAACTCACTCCAGACAGGGAACTGATGACAAACCAGAGGAACAATAGCATCAAGGTCTTTGACTGAGTTTATTGAGGCCTCTTGAGGGTTACTAACAGGAACGGGATGTCGAATGTCGAATGTTGCAAAGGCAGCTGAATCACTGAAAGCCACCCAGCCCAGGAGGAGACACATGAAGGCTACGATTCGATCCTGGTGCTCTCTGCACAGCTTGTAGGCAACCCCACAGGAGGAGCATCTTCCAGGCAGCTTGGCTGGTCTGAGACTCCTCCACAGTCCTTACTGCTGGTACAACTTTAGGGGGAGAGGAGCCACGGACATTTGATCAGTTTCAGGGACTCTTTTTTTTTTTTTTTTTTTTTTTTTTTGAGAGCTTCACATCCTAAGTATTAACCAGTTTCCCTCCAGGACGGAATGTGAAATTGTGATACAACACTGGAAGGTGATGGAATATTAGAAGTTGGGGATCCCCTGAAAGATGAAAGGCCACTGGACATGCACTGTGAAATGGGTCTCAAGACCCTGGCTCCCTCTGTCTCTCTTTGCTTCCTTGCTATCATAGGCAGGGAGCTTTGCTCAACCACATGTTTAAGCCATGCTCAGGCCCAAAGGCAATCAGCCAAGGACTGAGACTTTTGAAACTGTCACACACACACACACACACACACACACACACAACACACACACACTAATATCTCAGGCATATTGCCACCGTGACAGAAAACACATGTGGTAAATCAGGCTTTTGTTACATCATAGTAGACTCTCTCTTGGCTTGTGAGGAAGCAGAATCATGTAAAACCAAAGCTAAGTTTATTTTTGTTTTCAATTTTGAAATAAGCTTAATTTAGTTAGTTAGTATTTTTTTTTCCTGGTAAACATACTTTGCTTGTTTTTCTTAAGGCAATAAGAAGGGCCATGAGTACTGTGCCAGAAGATCACAGAACCTGGTTGTGTCTCCATTTCTTTCCTAGTTATTAAAGCATTGTTAACCCTCACCCAGTAAACTCCATCAAGGACTTAAGGAAGACTCTCCTTAACAAAGCGTGTCCCAGTGATCTTTCTGGAAGGTGAGAAATGTCTCCGTGTTTCTCCTTACTTTTCTCCCATTTATTTGTTTTTCTCAAAGTCTGGGGACACTTACCCTCAGAGTTTCTCAACCATGGTACTGTCTACAATGACAGTAGATGTCTCTCTGGGTCCATTGCATTGTGACCGAGAGTTGTGTTTGCCGGAGGGTCTGAGTACGCCGTTCCTGAGGGGAGGGCACACAGTTCCTGAATGCATCTCTCAGTTTGCCCTCCCACCTCCAGTCACATCTGATGTCTCCTTTTTAAATGTTCATTTTCTAATTAAGCATCATCTATGACAGATGGTGTTGTGGGCTAATTAATAGGCACGTTGGGAGTGCCCTATGGCACCTGGAGGGCATGTTCATCAGGAAGGCTTCCAGCTTCTATGGAAATAGATCACTCAAGATCCCAAAGTAGAACAAAAGGGATACATGGTACAGTGGAGACCCGGCAAGACAATAGAGAAAAGAAAGGTAGAAGAAAGGGACAGAGAGAGAGAGAGAGAGAGAGAGAGAGAGAGAGAGAGAGAGAGAGAGAGAGAGAGAGAGACTTAGAACCAATGGTTCATACAGTGGGGCTGTTTTTAAAATAAATGAGCATGTCTTTTTCTGCAGTAAAACTCTCATGTTGTGCCTGGGACCTGAGCCATCTTTGGTTTAGTGTATTTATACTGTATTTATCAGCACTATGGAAGTGGGGTGGGGAGAAAGAGAAAGGGAAAAAAGAGATGAGGGGGAGAGGGAGAGGAGAGGAAGAAGGAGAGGAAGGGATGGGAGTGGGAAGGGAAGGGGGAAGGGAAGAAGGGGGAGGGGAGAGGAAGGGGGGGGGGGGAGGGACAGAGAGAAAGAGGGGGGTCACACAACGTTAGAAAGAGTGTGGTGGAACAAAGCTGCTCCTTAGTGATAACCTGGAAGAAGAAGATGGCTGGGGCCTCCCTCAGTATCCTCTTCAGAGCAGAGCTCGCTCTATCGATCTGACTGGGGCTTGCCTCCAGTTTCCATCACCTCCCAATAGCCACACAGACCAAGAACCAAAAGACCCAGCCAGTAACATGTGGGCCTCTGGTGGACAGTGCTGAACCAAAATAACACAAGGTATGTGGTGGGTCAGGAATGATGAGCAAAGTAAAAATGAGGCTCTAAAGCCGTAAGTTAAAACAAGCCTTTCTCCTTCTAAATCGATGGTCTCAATTATTCCGTCAGAGGAACAGGAAGCTGACAGATACCTCTGTTGCTCTTCTGGAGGAGGCATGACCTCTTCTGTACCAGGGAAAAGAAGGGAAGGAACATATCAGCTAGCGGTATCTGAGCTGCCTGCAAGATGGTTTTTAACAGTGATCAGAACTCGGCCCCTATTTCAGCCACAGTACGGGCTAATGCCCTTGGTAAGCTTTCCCTCCTATCCTGCTTTGCAAAAAGTAGTGTCTTCTTCACAGGAGGCAGGCAGAGCAACTGAGTGGGTGAACTGATTTCCTCCCCCAGGAATTTCCATATCTCTCCTTTCTTGCCATCCTTTTCTCTGTTAGTGTGTCTCCCAAGTCACCGGACTGACCTCATTCGTTTTGCTATCCATAAGTAAATGTATCCACTCCAAACAAACAAACAAACCTTATGAAACCGCTATCCATGGTAAAGTCTGGGGTGTGTTCTGATGCTAAGTCACTGATAATCTACAGGTAGAAGGATGGATTAGTACAGCTGGAGGACTAAGAGGGCTGGAGGCTGGCTCCCATGCCTCTCTCTCCAGCTTCCCGAAGGGCTCCTCTGCTTCCTACACTGAGCATCAGCATACAACGCTGTGAAGCTAGGTTCCAAGAAACCTGGAACAGGTTATTCAGTCTCTTGAACTTCAGTTCACTGCTCAGCCCCTGCTGACATATGTCAGAGACAATACTCTTACTAGGGAATGAGCTGAGCTATACAAAGAATTGACCAATGCTATACAAAGAATTTGAATTTTTGTTTGAGGTTTAAAGTTTTTCTTGTTTGTGAAATGGTTTTCTTTAATATATGTCAGTATTTTCATCTTGTTTGGAAAAGAGATAAAATATAGTAGTCCCCATGTTAGCTGCATCTCTTCTCTTTCTTTCCTTCTTCTTCTCCTCCTCCTCCTTCTCCTTCTCCTTCTCCTTTTCCTTCTTTTCCTTCTCCTCCTCCTCCTCTTCCTCCTCCTCCTCCTCCTCTTCCTCCTCTTCCTCCTCCTCCTCCTCCCTCCTCTTCCTCCTCCTCTTCCTCCCCCCCCTCCTCCTCCTCCCCTTCCTCCTCCTCCTCTTCCTCCTCCTCCTCCTCCTCCTCTCCCTTTCCCCCCTCTTTAAAGAAGAAGACATGATCTTGTATATCCCAACTGGCTTTGAACTCACTGTGTAGGCAAGGATGACCTTGAACTTCGGATTTTCTTGCCTGTACCTACAGAGTGCTAAGATTACAGACATGTGCTACCACACCCCAGTACACAGGGCTCAAACACTGGGCTTCATGGATACTAAACAGTAACAATCTGAGTTACAAATCTAGCCCACTTTAAATTACTTTTTTCATTACTGTGATCAAATACCTGAAAAACAGCACTTGAAGGGAGAAGTTTTCTTATTTCTGAAGAAATCGTGGCTCATGATCTGAAGGGATATAATCTATCATGGAAGCAAAGGCATGATGGTGGGAGTGTGAGGTGGCTGGTCCCACCATATCTATAGTCAGGAAGCAGATGGAGATGAACATAGATCTTCATACTTGATTTTTTTTTTCTAATTATCTTGGGACTCCACCCACGGCATGGCACCACCCACATTAATCCTTTTGGGACAAATACTAAAGGTGTACCCAGAGTTATGGCTCCTAAGTGATTCTAAATCTAACCAAGTTGAACATTAACCACCACATCAAACTAAGTCTAAACATCATAGATCAATGACAACAGAAGCAGACAAAAACAAACAAACAAACCATGGAATGAGTAACCAGTGGGGCAGATGCCAGGCCAGGGTGCAGCCCAGACTGGCAGCCAATTCATTAGAAGAGAATCCCTTCAGGACAAGCCGACTCATTCTTTGAAGCAATGTAGTCACAACAAGAGTGAGGCAGTCCTCTTTGCTGGCTTTTGGCCAGCCCAGCTCTGGGAATCGTGGTCAGCCACTTTAACTGGATTTGGCATTCGGAAACGAAGCTCAACCTCTTTAGCAGGAGGCAGGCTTTCCCTCTGCCCACTAAACTGTTTGCAAAAGAAAAGAAAGAAATGTAAATATTTGAACACCAGAAAATAAATAATGATCATAAATAATGTAGTCGTCTTCCAGTGTTTGCCCGCAGCCACCGACAGACTGCCATGTGAAGTTTGCTTCTTACAGCAGTGTCCTGTGTCCGCAGCCCAGCAGCTAGGTGAGGGCCCCAGGGAAGGGAGGACCTTTTTCTAACGCTTGTATAGCATCGGGAAGAGATCTGCTCTGAGTCCTCTCCTGCATTCTTGGAAGAAAAGAGAAGCCTCTTTTCTAATTCCTGGCATGTTTTATGCCATCTGAACCATTATCAGTTTCCTCTTTCAGGCATCACATGGGGTAGTTCAAGTTAACATTTGGAGTTAACTTGAACTCAAATGACTGTCAAGTGCCTATTCAAATGACCGTATCAATGACATAATTCCCCTGAACTCCAGCTGCCCATTCACAAATATGGGCATAGCAGAAGGTACAGCAAGGATGCTGTTCAAGGATGTGAGACATGGTATAATTCACATACTTGGCACAAAATGGGCACAGCCATTTGCAGTCGGCAAATTACAAAGAAGAATTTAGAAGCTCCTTGAAAAACAAAGCAAACAAAAACAAGACATTTGTACCTGGCCTGCCTCTTAAACACGCGGCACCAACAGGAGTGTGTTTTAAAAACCGTATCTGTGTCTCATGTTCAAGTAATCATTCTAAAAATACGAATCCCCAAAAGGAGATGTGTTACATCTACTCCTGATTTTACTCTTTATAAAAACACAAGCAGATCCACTGCACTGAGGGAGAGAATTCAATCTGCAGTTTCTTGACGTATGAGTTGCCTTCCCAGGGAAACAAGTAGCTGGTAATTCAGCATATGTCAGACTTGGGAGGCAACCACCTCTCTTGCAGACCTCAGCCTCAATAAGAAGGCAGAGCTTCTCCAAATGACCCATCTGTTAGTGGCATGTGAGCTGGGAGAATTGATTAGACAGCCCCATCACAGGAGAGCCAGGGTGCAGCCTGAGAAAAACCGAGCCAACACCTCAAACTTTCAAAATTGGCCTCGGGGTGCATTTTGTTTGAGAGGTTAAATGAGAGGTTGGATTGGTGAAATGTTAGAAGTGAGAAGGTACCACAGAGATGGTTCCCCTGCTTAGACAGATGGGTAAAACAAAGCCTAGGGTATCAGGCAGTTTGTTCGGAGGCAGAGCTGCCGATGCAAGCCAGGTTTCCTGACCTCCTGGCCACTGGGGAAATCTGTTTCATTCATAGCCAAGTGAAATGTTTTCCTGGATTCCCCTGCGACTCGGAGGGTACAGGAACTAGAATAAAGGCTTAGAGTCCCTTGGCCTTAGTCTGTTTAGATCACACCTTACAAGGGATGCCCCACCCAGAGAGGTGATCGGTGTGATAGGACAACGTTATTTGGCTTCCTGGCCCTCTGGCTTTCTGAGTGGCTCTGTGCCTCTGTGCCAGCATGGTACCTTAGCATATTGCAAGAGTTCAATGAGTATTAACCGAGTGGACAAATTTTAAGTGTACACTGTCAAATCTTGTTAGTAAAAAAACAGCGCAATGAGTGTGACCTTTGGCTGATAGGAGAGAAAGGCTCAAACAACAGGGGTGGGGCATAGAGCAAGAGTATCGAGATCCATAAGCGTCTCAGCGAGCAGAAAGAAAGACTCTCTACTCCTGCCTTTACCACCTGGCTGACCAGTGGCCCAGGACGAATGTGACAAGGACAAATGATTTATCCTCTCTCAGTGTTGTTTCTCCTAACTGTAATATGGAATAAAATGACTCTTCTACAGAGTTTTACGAAGGCAGAACGATATTTACCAAACACTACGGATTCAATAAATATATATAGAGGCACAAAGAAGAGACAGCTTGGGGACCTGATGGACTGACTGTATGAAAAGTCTAGAACCATGGCCACCTGCCGCCATCGCTCCTGTTTCCGGGCTGCTGTAAAGTGAGCAACCACAGCACATGCTCTACCTTTGATGCTGGCTTCTTCCTTGACAGACTCACAGGCCACAGAGTCAGTCAACTATGGGCTGAAACCTCTGAAACCATGGCCCCAAATAAACCTTATCTCGAGGTTGGTATCTCGAATATTTTGTCCCATGGTCACAGTTATAAAGTTGACAAATACATTCATATTCAGAAGTACTGTGTTTACTATATGTCACATTCTAAGGTTTTATATGTATTGTGTGTCATCCTTAGGTAATGTGTGTGTGTGTATACATATACATATACACATACACATACACTTACACATATACATATGGTGTGTCAAATTCTGAAGCACTTGATGCGTTGTGTGTTATATTTAAGGTTAAGATTTCAAACTTAAAATCTTTGAGGGAACAGAAGCCAGTCTGTAATACCAGTTTTTCTCTTCCTTTGCATGGATTGTATGTCCTTGCACTCTTCCCAGAAGAACACGAGATCCAAGTCACTAATATTCATTAGCTATCTATCTCGTCACTAGATAGAGTCTAGCCTATGACAGGCACTGTGCTGGGAAAGAAGTATGCTCACTTAATTGTCATGATGGCCTACGTATTAGTCTACTCCCAGAAGCATGGTTCTCTCTCCAGATGGCTAGTAGCAAGAGGATGACCTTGAACTTCTGACCCTCTTATCTCCCTAGGGCTGGGATTACAGGTGTGTGCTATCACCCCTAGTCTTCTGTGGTGTCCAGGACCCAACTCAGAGCTTTGTGCACTGTAGTCATGCCCTCTACTAACTGAGTAATTTCCTCGGAACATTAGCATCTTCTACTTCCTTGAACTTTGTTTCCCTTTTTAGCCAAGCTGGTCACTCTAGGATTGTAGCCCCGGAGAGGATGCCAGCCCTGAAACCCGAGAACATGCTCTTATTTGGAGAAAGAATTGTTGCAAGGTGCAAGGAAATGACAGAATCTTGAGGAGGCCGCCATGGTCATTGGTTCTGTGTCAAGAGAGATAAAGAATATGGGGAGACTCCCGGGAGGAGCAAAGATGAGGTAGGAATGGGAAGATGGAGACAAAGATGGAAAACCCGGGGAGCCATCAGAGGCTGAAGGAGACAAGGAAAGATCCTTCCTGGCATCAGAAACTAGCAATAGGCCCTCCGCCCCAGCCCCCGACACCTTCAGCTTAGATTTCTAGCCTCCAGAACTGTAGAACATATCTTGTTCCTCAAGACCCATGTGTTGGCTGACTTTTTTCTTACAGCAGCCACAGGGAACACCCGCTCCATGAAACTCGTGCATTACTATTGCGTGGCTCTCACACAAGCATGATGTGTAGAAGACAGTCCATCCCACAGTCCAAGAATCATCATCTTCTGATCTCTGCCAGGTCACCTGACCCCGTCTGTGCTGTCCCAGGCCTTGCTGCCTGCAGACAAAGCCTAGGGCAGCCAGCCACAGGAGCCTGAGATCAGGACTTGGATTGTCCAACTGCAAATAGAAACACACACACACACACACACACACACACACACA
>JADRCD010198641.1:27131-47559 GCA_019843815.1 Montemys delectorum | reverse complement strand
AAATAAATAAATAAATAAATAAATAAATAAATAAATAAATTTCATCATATTTTATAATATGTTATGAATAGCCTTTGTATATTTTTGTTCTGCTAATTTTGTTTTCTCTACTTATAGTAATAATTTGGAAAGAGAATAGAGTTTAGCTGTCATAATTTGATAAAGGTTTGCAAAGTCCCCGCTTTTTAAGTTAGATCCATGTGGTGGCTGTAAGGTGGAAAGCATCTTATTGTCTGTCTGTTAAAATTACACTTATCGTTTTCCAAGGATAGAATGTGACAGATACCAAGATAATAATTGTGGAGTTTTCAGAATGTAGCAATGCCAATTCTGGAAACTGCTTCTGAGAATTCATTCACTCCTCTCTGCATCCTCTGCAGTGACCTAAAGACACTGTATCTTCTGTATGCAGCCTCTATTTTTTTGCTAACCCCAAAGACTCAAAATGCTTTCCTTCTTCTAAAATACACAAAAGCCCGTGGCCATTAACCTTACAAGAGTCCCTTTTCTCCTCATTCAGAGGACAACAGTACCAGGGCCTCTTTCTGAGTCACAGTGGAGTTTGAAGAGTGAGTAGGAGGCGCTCAAAGTCAAGTGCCCAGGAGGTGGGTGAGGAGCCGCTTATTTTTATAGCAAATGGCTTGCCAGAGCTCCACAGCACCTTTCTCTTCTGATAGCTTGGCTCTTCTGAAAAACCATCAAATATGATGCCCTTTTAAGGTGATGCTGCACCATATCAGGGAACGGGCGGGGAGGGAAGGAGAAAATCAGTGGCAGGGTTTAGTTGGTTGTTACAACAACAGAATTTTATAATCAAACTCTAGGCCTCCAACCAATGAACTGCTCTTATTCTCCTGGTTATCATTGGGTTAAAAACTAGTTGATGTTTTAAATTGAACAGTGAACAATCAAATTCAGAAAATAACTATAAGAGGAAAAGATGTCACTTAAACTGGCTTTAATGCTTGATTTTTCTTTATAGCAATACCCATTACACTATCTTTAAGACTGCTTTTTATTTGTTTCTGTAGCTGTTCCTGTACCAAATTCTCCGTGGTTTGGCATATTGCCATAGAAGAAAAGTATTGCACCGGGACTTGAAACCACAGAACCTCCTCATTAATGAGAGAGGAGAACTAAAGCTGGCTGACTTTGGTATGGAAAGATAAGATATTTGTAAATAGGTCCAGGTGGCTACTGGAGAAAGCCACCATTGTCACAGAGTGTGGTGACTTTCTGTGCGTTTTGATGTGTTCTCTGTAGCTCCGAGATATGCGATAGAATTTAGGCGGATGGTTCATTAGTGATGAACTCTAATGTGCATGTGTTTCCTAGCATGCTTAGACCGGTAGAACTTCCAAGACATTCCAGGGTCTCTAAAGATAAATTCACGCTCAGAATCACTGTCACTCCTTGCTTTTTCCTGGGTCCCTCTTTGTCCTAAGGACTCAACACCAGGAAGAAGTAGGGTCTCTGGTTCCTTGTGTGTATGGGGTATTCAGGACAGGGAATGGGGAGTCTTCACTGCTAACATTTTTAGGAGAAAAGTGTCAGTTATACTTGGGATACTTGATACTGCAGTAAAGTTTATTTTCCTAAATCTTCGGCCTAGAGTATAAATCATTACAATATTTCTTGTGATAAAATGAAGAACATACATAAAACACCTTGACTGCACACAGAAACAACAGTAATCTAAAGAGAAAGATTATTAGGGGGTCCATTTTTTTTTTAAAGAAACACCATTTTTCTAGGAAATTTTGGACCTACAGACTGACTATTTAGACTTAGACATTTGGTTTTCTTACAAATGAATTGTTGTCCATCAGGCCTGAGTTAGGCAGCCGTGTTGATATTTCATGGGTGTAGGTTCCCTGACATTTCTGGGAGGTATCGTCTCAGCAGATTTCCTGTTCCTCCAGCTCTTTGAGTCTTTCTGCCCCCTCTTTGGAGATGTTCCCTAAGGCTTAGGTGCAGGAGTTGTATTGTAGATGGGTCAGGTGGTGCGTGGGAGTCAAATCATGGTGGGCATATGGGGGGAGCACCTTTCAGAGGTGGACAGAATGGTGGACAAGGGTCCTCCTTTCTCTCTTGGTCTCTGTGGGATTTATACTTGTCATTTGTATGTGAGCAATTAAAAATTTGATGTGCTGTCCTGTATATACCATGTATATCAATGAAAATGTGGAATCTAATTGTCCTTTATTAACATGAAATTTAAAATAATAGAAATATAAGATTTTTTTTTTTTGGCCTTGGGAAATAAACTTTATAAAGATGTTATTGCAGACAGTCTACTGTGTCTGGTGAGCATTTTAGGATCGGATTGTTTCTGGTTTTGAGTCAGGGTCTCACTGTGCACCTGCGTTGTCTTCAAACTCATGGTCATCCTGCCTCGGTCTCTTGAATTACACGATAATAGGATAGGGTCGTTGCATCTGATCATGTCTTGTTTTTGTTGTTGTTGGGTTTTTGTTTGTTTGTTTGTTTGTTTTTGGATAGGGTTTCTCTGTGTAGCCCTGGCTGTCCCAAAACTCACTATGTACACCAGGCTGGCCTTGAACTCAGAAATCTGCCTGCCTCTGCCTCCCAAGTGCTGGAATTAAAGGCATGAGCCACCACTGTAATCTGTAAATAAATACCTGTAAGTTTCCTCAGTTTTAGCTTACAGATACAGTAAATATCAGTGATCCATGTAAATAAAAACACTTGGGATTCTCAATTTTGAAATGCTTATGCCAGATCCTGAGACCTAGAGCTGCCTCTGAAAGACGCCCGCCCTCCATATGCCCACCACAATTTCACTGCTTTTTATTACCTGCTCGGAGATAACTTAACTAGCAACTGTATATCCCTTTAGCTAATCTGATTTTATGGGATTTGAAAATACAGTACAGTAACATGCTCTTTGCTTTTAGGAGGTAAACTTTTTTATACTGAAAGAACATTTTTAAAGTAGCTTTGATTTTTGAGTTATATACTTAGAATTTGAATTATTTTAATAAGTTATGTTAGCTTTGCATTAGGACTGTGTGATACATTTCACAAATACGAGATTTTTTTTTTCAAGCGTCCTGTTAGTAGCAAGTTAAAAACTCATTCTTACTAAATACTGGATTTGCCCTGGCTATTCATGGAGATTTGTTTATTTAGTACTTTGTTGTTTGTTTGAAAGGGATTTGCTGTTGGCTCCCAAGGATTGAGGGAGATGCTACAGGTTAATTTTGCGTGTTTATATAGATTACATCACTGCTTCCTGAGCATTATTTATGTTACTTCCCTTAGAGTTGCCCCTGCTCCCCTCCCCCTCTCTTTGCCAAGCTGCTTCTCAGGCAGGGAGCCGATCTGTCTTTCTGGACACAGCGGAGTCCACACGAGGTTGACAAGGCAGACGCTTATTTACAGCAGTTGGTATTATCCCAGAGTATCAAGGCCTCTTATTCTGAAGTTATTCATATCACTTCTGTCATTAAAAAAGAACAAGGACCGCTGAATTTTATTCCAGTGAAATCGCTAAATAGGTTCAAGGAAATTGCCAGTAAAATCCAACTGGTGGTATACCAATGATTTTGAAATTTTAATTTTTAAAAAAATAGAATAGTAAATAAATGTGTAATTAGAGTTAAAAAATGATAGATAGCTTATAAGTGTAGCACATAAACTGTGCCTCAGCATCATTGGCCTATTTTGGTTTAATTGCAGTCAGGAATATTCTGGCATCATGACTCATCAACAGAAAATATCTTAAGTTTAGATGATCTCAGACAGACACTGCACCAGCTTAGTCTCTCAGTATATATATAATTACTGTGTTCAGTTTAATTATATAATATTGACTATACACACACTCAGGAAAATTTGTAAAACTACTCTTTTGAAGTTACAGGAAGCTATAGAGTTGACATCTCTTAGAATGGGTCGTGGTGACAATAGGGGCTAAGACCTTCAGTATATTAGTGGATCTCAGTATTTTTAATTCTTTTGTTTTCTTTTCTCCATAAAGGACTAGCCAGAGCCAAGTCAGTTCCCACAAAGACCTACTCAAATGAAGTTGTCACACTGTGGTATCGACCACCTGATGTGCTTCTTGGTTCCTCAGAATACTCAACACAGATCGACATGTGGTAAATACAAGATGCTGTTGCCATTTATAGTTTTGAAAGAGTATAGCTGTTAACAGAGCATACTGACAAATATTTATTTTTAAAGAGTTATTTCAAAGAGTTAAATATGCCTTTGAGCAGTGAGTAAGAATTGAGGTGTGGTAATAGAACTATTTAGATTTAAATATCAAGTCTACTGCCAATGACTATTTTAGACTAATCATCTTATTCAATTAGTAGCCTGTGCCTTCATCTCCTCATTTAAGGAGGCCGACACAGTAATGAAAAAGTCCTGTAGATGATATTAAGGCTGAATGAGCTAATATGCAAAGAGTACTTTTTAAAAGAGTATGTGACACATAGCAATTTCAAACAAGTATTGCTTTAATATGGAAAATATACCTATTTAAGTTGGTCTAAAAATAGTAAGAGTTTCAAAGATCCTTTCTTCCACATTATCATGTATGTATATATTTGTTATAGATATATGTACATGTGTTCAGGTGCACTTACCTGTACATGCATACACAAATGGAGGCCAGAGGTTAGCAAGAAGCATGCTCAGATACCACTTTTCACATTTAAAACAGTTATTTATTTATTTATTTATTTATTTATTTATTTGAGGCAATCTTTCACTGAACCTGGATAGACTAGCTGGCCTACACGACCTGGGATCTACCTGTCCCAGGCCTGTAGCACTGTGTGCATGGGTGCAGAAGATCTGGACTCAGCTTATCATGCTGTGCCACGAGCAGTGTAGCCACTGAGCCACCTCTCAGCCAACAGACGCCGTGATGCACTTGTGCTTGGCTAACATCATTGCTGCTATGGGATAAATTGTGTTTCCTTGATCCAGTAGTTACAGAGTTTCAGAGATGTCTATAAATAAACTTCCCTTTCCAACATAATCCAGCCTTGTCTTAATACAGATGTTGTCTTTCAGCAAAGTTGCTCTCCTTGCTATTCTTCAAAGCAAGTTGCCTCTCTCAGCTCTGTTGAGGGTTCATCACAGTCTGCACATTGGCACGCTCTTTTCACCCAGCAGGGCCGTGCTTAGTAATTCCGAAGGATTTGTCGTCAGTCCTTTTCCTGAGCGGTTCCTGGCTGTCAGAGGCAGTTCCTTTCTCAATCATGGCTGTGTTTATTTGGTACTCCTTATGTCTTGATAAGTTAGTCCTTGTTTCTGTTACTGTCTTGAGCAATTGCGTAGAATCTTACTTGTAGGACTTTCTCTTAAGTTTTGATACGTATAAGATAAAATGTATAATTTTAACTAGTATAATTGTGTGGTTTGGAGACACTAAGTTCATTACGTAGTTGTATAACTATCTCCACCATCCATCTTTTTAGAAATCCAAAACTTCTACTCTCCTAAACTGAAATTTTACCCGTTGGCCAAACCATTCTACCGTTTTTTACTTGGTCCCTGGTAGTCAGCACACTACTTCTTGTCCCTGAATTCACCTGTTCCAAGTTACCTCGTGCAAGTGAGCTCCTGCTGTAGTTGTCTGTCTGTCACTGACTTACTCAGCTCTTCTGGGTTACCCTTGGTGTCTTGAGCGCCCGTCAGCGCTGTCTACAGTGAGTCTTCTTAGGTTGCTGTGTGCATGCACACCATGCTGTGTTTACATGTTCGGCACTGCAGTTCCTTCCATCTGTCACCACTGTTAAGTGATGCTACTTTAACGGGATTACATAGTGTTTCAAGATTCTGCATTGAGCTCTCTTGCTTATTTACCCAAAAAATAAGATTGTGGGTCATAGCAATTGTATTTTAAAATGTTTGAGGGATTATCACATTGCTTCCTATAACAACGTGCCATTTTATTTCTCATGTGCTGTTTTCCGTTTTGTATAGTTTGATTGGCTGTAAGCTCTTGTGGAAGTACTGTGTCGCACCTGTATGTGTACCATCAAGTTCCCAAATGATAATGCCTGTTCTCGGAGTCTTGCCCTCCTCTTCCCGCCCTTACACAGTCCCCAGCAGCAGCATTCTGCTGTAGTCACTGCTTCCTGCATCAGGCATGAATCACTCATTCACTTCCCTCTGAGTGAATCATTCGTTCACTTCTCTCTGAGCGAATCACTTATTCACTTCTCTGCAAATCACTCATTTACTTCTCTCTGAGCAAATCATTCATTCACTTCTCTCTGAGAGAATCACTCCTCCACTTCTCTCTGAGAGAATTACTCATTCACTTCTCTCTGACAATCATTCACTTCTCTGAATCATTCATTCACTTCTTTGAGAGAATCACTCACTTCTCTGAGAGAATCACTCACTTCTCTAAGAGAATCACTCATTCACTTCTCTGAGAGAATCATTCATTCACTTCTCTCTGAGAGAATCACTCATTCACTTCTCTCTGAGCTGCTGTAGCCACTGTTACCTCCCAGATTACAATAGTGATAGTCACAGCATTCCATCACTAGTAAGTGTAGTTTTATTCTTTGAGAATCTTACATAAAAGAAAGCTAGAGATTTTAAGTGGGGAAAAGGATTAGTAGCATGTAAGTCGGGATTGTAAATTTAATAAATTCATTGGATTGAAAAGTATCTGCACAGAAAATGTTCTGGGAGCCTGATCTAAAATTCTCCAGAAAGGCAATCTTGAGAAAAAATATCTTGTGCTAACCAATGTATAAATGGATGATTTTTTTTCTCTTTTTTCAAATGATGCATTTTGAAGGGGAGTTGGCTGTATTTTCTTTGAAATGGCTTCTGGAAGACCACTGTTTCCAGGGTCAACTGTTGAAGATGAACTGCACTTAATATTTCGACTACTAGGTAAGAAAGAAGTCTTTTCCCCATGATTCACACTTGCAGTTGTCTAGTTAAATTAGGACTGTGTCTGTAAAGCATACATAATGACATGCATCCATTCTGATAAGAACTGCAGTTGGTTTAGTTGTTACAGGGGGGATCTTCCAAGCTAACTCGTTTAGCTTCATTTCATAAAGGTTTCAGGAGAGAAGATTTGACCTTATACATATTAATAAGAACTACTCCTAGTGTAGGTGATGTCATGTGGATAGAAAGACAATTTTATCATATTTAGGACGCATCTGCATTAGCCCCAATCCACATGTATGTATGTAGTATCTCTAAGTGTATACATATACACATGCGCACGCACACACACACACATGCACGCACACATGCGCATGCGTGCACATGCACACACACAAAATATTATTTTAATTTCAATTGAAAAAGTTAAATCATTTAATAAAAAGTATAATGTTCTTAAGGATAGTTTTTTGTTTTGTTTTGTTTTATTGAGACAGGGTTTCTCTGTATAGCCCTGGCTGTCCTGGAACTCACTCTGTAGACCAGGCTGGCCTTGAACTCAGAAATCTGCCTGCCTCTGCCTCCCAAGTGCTGGGATTAAAGGCGTGTGCCACCACCGCCTGGCTTTAAGGATAGTTCTTACTTGTGCCTGTTGATATGTTTGCAGACAAACATAATTTAAATGCTTATCATGAATTTATTCTTTTAATTCAGGAACTCCATCTCAGGAAACTTGGCCAGGTGTTTCTTCAAATGATGAATTCAAGAACTACAACTTCCCAAAATACAAGCCACAGCCTCTAATTAATCATGCACCCAGGTATTTTCCCTTAAGTGTGAAGGGTCAGACTCTTGAAACTCAGTACAGTCTTTGATGTCCAAGTTCATTCATTTTATCCCTTCCTTCGACTTAAAATTTTAGGAATCAATGGCCAAGAATCACCAAAGCATGTGAATAGAATTGAGCTCTAAAATGAATATAGAATGCATACATTGAATTCCAAAGCTTGTGTAGATAGATCCACAAAGGTCAAGACAGCACTCCTGCCTAGGAGTTATGTTGGCTATGTCATTGATCTTATAGCCCTATTGCTGAAGTGTTTTTGAACTTAATACTTTACAGTAGCCATTGCTTAGCAGATTGTTTTATATAATTTTCTTGATGGCTTGTCTCTATTTTGAACCCCATTGATATATTTTGGGGTCACTGTCTCAATGTTTTCACCTATATTCTAGGACAGTGATATTTTGGTGTGCCTGCCTTCATTGGCACATTGAATATTTGTACCCTATTTAAACTTTCCTTAGAATAGAGGGAACTTTGGGGATAGAATGCTAACTTCAAAATTTCTACAGTGTTAATAATTTTCCTTGAATATTGAGATTGTGAATGGCAGTATATTCGTGTTTTGTTCTCAAGCAAATGGCAAGATGAGCTTTTTACGAATAAACAGATTTGGGTTTTTGAAAACAGTAAAGATGGTTTTTTTAGGGCACTTAAATGTGGCAAGTGGAAGCATTTGGAAAATAATTTTATCTGACAAGTTTCTATCAAAAGAATAAATGGACACTTGTTTTGGTTTTATTTTTTTTATTTCTAGGTTAGATTCTGAAGGAATTGAGTTGATAACAAAATTTCTTCAGGTAAGTCACATCTTATTTTATAAAGTTAAATGGGTCATTAAGAGTCTCTTTCCTCAATAGTAACCCTCAAATACCGTTAGCAACAATAAGATGGTTATGGTGCTTTCTAGAATGCCTCAGCCAGCTCAGAGTCATGCTCTTTGCAGCCTGTGCTCAGTGTCCTCTGCCCCCTTGGACTCGCTGCTGTGCCCGATGCTGCACTTTCAAATAGCACCCCCCAGGTTTCTCCAGAGCAGGAAGAAGGGAAGACAGGGTGGCGGTGGCCACATTAACTCTCTTATATCTCGAAAGCATAGGCTTTTCCCACGTCTCACTGGCCAGAACATTCATTGTAGAAACAAACAACACAAAGAGAGTCTGGGGATTGGGGAATTAGCCTCAACCTAGAACAGTCATGATCCGTGGTTTGTCTGTTGGAGTTGGAAGCATGGACATCTTGAGCAAATCTAAGTTGTGTCATTTGGGAGACGAGCAGTGGGTTAACCTGTCGAGAATATCGGGTAGAAAGGTACTTGGCATGCTTCCGTCAATACATTTCACAGTTTACAAAGAAAAGGAACATTAAAGATTGAATATTTTAATTTTTCATCACTTCAGAAAAATACAAGAATCTACTTTTTTATCAGGAGACTTAGATAGGAAATGTGGAATTGAGATAGAATTATTCTCATATTTTGAGTATATTGGGAGGACTCTAAAGTGATACTCGAAATTTGTCATATTAAGTAATCAGGAATTTTTTAAAGTAGTTCTAAATACTAATTTATCCTTCTTCAACTTTTTACAGTAATTAGACAGACGGTTAATGAAATGCTTTTTGCTTTTTCACAGTATGAATCTAAGAAAAGGGTTCCAGCAGAAGAGGCCATGAAGCATGTGTACTTCCGAAGTCTAGGACCAAGAATACATGCTTTGCCAGAAAGTAAGAAGCCCTTCTGGTCATTTGTCTAGGGTTGAGGATAGGGGTTTATGAGTTTAAAAAGAGGTGGTGGTTGATTTTTATAGCTAAGATTTTAGTCTTTTTTTGTAATCAGATCATAATTTTTTTCAAAAAAATTTTTCTTGCTTGTTTGACTTGTTCATGTCTTATAACACCGAGTACGTTGTCTCTACTCACTAAGAAATCAGTCATATTTGAGTGTGAATCATTAATCTTCCTTGATTTAAATTAGAATATGTTGGCAACATCATCCTTAGTCCTAATCTGGCTCAATTTCTTTGTTCAAAGTGGATCTCTAGATTGGATAGGTGGCACCATGAGTAAAGTGCTTGCTGCACGGTGTGCAGACCTGAGTTCAGGTGTCCAGGCTCCTTGTAACCTGCACTTGTCTGTAACCACAGGACTCGGCAGAATGGGCATCCTGAGGGCTCACTGGCTAGCCTAGTCAGAATAGTGAGTGTACACACACACACGTACACACACACACACGTACACACACACACACGTACACACACACACACGTACACACACACACACACAGGCACGCACGCACGCACGCACTCCTTTCTGTAAAGATTAGTGAAGCACGGTCAGAGTAACAAGAAAGTGATTTCCTTCCTGAGAAGCTACAAAGGAAGTTTCCGTTTTTTTGTGGTTGCTCTGGCTGTACTATCCCTAAGAAGTTAGTGAGTCTGTTATCAGAATCACTAGAGTAGACAATTGCCCAGGCCTGAGGTAACTCTTGAATTTTGTCCATGCTGTCTTAACTTAGTAGTGTTTAAAGTGGGCTGAGTGGGGAAGGACAGTGTTTGGGAGCTCAGCTGTGAAAGCAATTACTGTTTCCTCATTCCCTTTTACTAGGCGGTGCTTGTTAACTTAGGGTCTTGGAACAGTCAGTACCAAAACCCATCAGAAAGTCCACAAGACTTCTCACATAGAATTTGGTTTTCTGTTTAGAACATAGGGACAAACGGGAAATCTTTCCGTGAGGCTATAACTTTGGGGGCACAGTATGGATGTTTGACCTGGAATCGTTACATGCTTTTTGAATAATTACAGTTGATCTAGATTTGTCATTAATATCTAGTGATTTCTGTCTGTTCATTTTAGGCGTATCAATATTCAGTTTGAAAGAGATTCAGTTGCAAAAGGACCCGGGTTTTCGAAACTCTTCCTATCCAGAGACAGGTGTGTTTGTCATAAACCATTTCACATGTCGATCATGAAATTTTGTGTGGAACCAAGCTTTGGGTTGATAAATTGATCAGTAAAATTATCGATGTTAAAAAAAAAAAAAAAAAAAAAACAATGTACAGTGCATCCCACAACTCTGTATGTTTAGAATTGCACATACTTGCTGTTGTGTATGATGTGGGCAGCTCAGTAAATCTTCAGAGAGAAATGTGATTCAGTCAAGTCAGGGATCCTGAAAGCTGCAGATGGCACAGAGACCTTTCACAAGTGACCTGGCTTGACCTCTGCTCACGCCATCCCTGGTGCATGCCTGAGGCAGAAGACACATCCTGTGCATGCCTAGTCATCAGCTTCATCACTTGGAAGCCTAGAAGCTGTAGACTGACCCCATCAACACAGAGGTCACTTAAGACAGTGCCGACCACTCTTACCGTGGAATATTAGCGCTTGCTGGTGGGAACGTTAGCTTCCTAGAGTCACCAAATACTGTATGTGGGATAAAAAAACCTGAACCTTGAACTGCCTCATAAAATGACTTTATATTTTAGGACATGGGAAGAACAGAAGACAGAGCATGCTCTTTTAAGTCTGGTAACTTGGTCTCAAGCCCAGCCCCAGCCTTTCTTATCAGCCATGGACTCAGAGCTGAAGGCAGTCATTTCTTGTGCTGGACTTGGGATCCCCGTGTGTCTGCACTGTTCTCTTCCCAGTGGAGTCTTTTTATTTCAGACCTACAGATTGTTTTTATATTTGCTGTCACAGTGTGACAATTTTTTTTTTTTTGTACAGTTGGTTTTAAGATCTTCTCCGCCAGTAGAGCCAGTAGGTTACAGCTATCAATGTAACTGTAGCTGCAGATTTGTGCAGGACTGAGAAACACAGTGCATTATTTATTTGCGGAATCATTGCTGCTAAATAACTACTGTCTGTTTATTTAACACAACAGTTGAATGCCTGAAGAAGTCGCAGTGGCTTTATTATATGTGAACGCATCTGTTTCTCCTCACAAATTGTTTGACTGCTGCATTTTTTGTTGTTGTTTGTTTGTTTGTTTGTTTTTTTAAAAATTAAACTGCAGTGTTTCCTGGAATGTATATTTTACCTTTGCTTAGCAGTAAAATAAGTGAGCCATCGTGAACACTCGAAGTTCGTGCTACATATAATTTCTTAGGAGCATTGGCCAATAGCGTAGCTGAGAGGTGGACAGCACGGTGTGTTTCAGAAGCATGTAATGCAAGGGTTGATTCAAGCAAATGAACAGCAGACATTTTGGGTTCCCACATTAGACACCAATAAACTAAAACACCAAGTTATTTCTTTTTCCCTATTCCTCTTAGAAGTATCCACTGCATATTTGTATGCTCCTACACTTGAGTAACTCTTTTACACTGTGCTTTTAGTTAAAATTTAGCCACATAAGTGATTCAAACAGGAAAAGCCTTGTCACTGTGTGTCTTACGCACACTTCTCTTACTAGATGATACTTCATTTTGAGGAACCGTTTCTTTCATTCGGGGGCTGTCTGTGTTTCAATAGTGTTCACTTGGAATCAGCTGAAAGCTGTACTGTGTCTTTAAACCGAGCCATGATGAATTAGAAATGAGAAAGAAGAACCCAGAGGACGGCTTTAGCATTGTGGGTACTATCTGCTCATCAGAGACACTAACAGTGTAACTTGAATTATGCATCTCCTTGAACATCACAGACACTTGGTGTTGGTAACCGTGTCTTAGGCATTCACGCTCATTGTTAAGGACTATTGGTTAGTGCATCTTACAACTATAAATCTTCATTGGTTATATTTTGAAATGGTCATGTAAGTGTTTGCCTTATATCATGAAAATAGTTATAACTTAATTTTTGTCCTGCCATCCACTGTAAACATTCAGGGTCCTCTCATTTCTGTTCAGGAAATCCTGTAGTTTATTGTTTGTTATTTAACAGTATTAAGTGAGTTTTTGTATATTTCATTTTAACTTTATTTGTGAATAGTGATTGTGGCATGTTTGGGGATGTTACTTTAATATTTCACAATACTGAAATTTTAATTTTTTTTAAAAGAAAGTTCTGGAAGAAACAGATTCATGTGTAATGGTGAATATTGGACCACTGCTGCTTTTCACAATTGTCAGCTGATTTTACGTTAAGCCCTGTAGCCTAACTGCTGTTATTTCTAACTGACAGACATGTATTAATACTGTACTTTGAAGGTTATAAATATTATGTGAAAATTCCTTCATTTGTTTTGAAATTTATAATAACTAAATCTCTGTGTTATATAAAATGTGATTTTTGTGGAGTCACTGTTCTTTCTTGGGGAAGAAAGCTGTGCACATTGGGGTTGTCTTCCTTTTGTGGTATCATTGTCAAGTAACAAGACATCACTGCGCTGAAAAGGACAGCCTCTTTATGTTTGTGCCAAGTGTTTGGTTGGTCTCTTATGTGATCTCCTGAGATATTGTTCTTTACTTATGAAGCATCAGATTTGTCAGTTTGATTTGCAGATTGGCCTTAGTTGTCAGTGAGCTTGATTCTTGCATATAAAAAGTAAAGAGGATATTTGCAGGCATTATTTAAAGTTCTCTCTAGGGGGTCTAGGGACTTTGGGTTAAGAAATTCAGCAAACAAATAGGCTTGCATAGGTTGCTTTTGTTTGTTTAACATTTCAGCCTCATCCTGATCCTGGAAACTGCAGAGAAGAGACTTAAAAACTTGGAAAGATTGAACCTGGAACCCTCACAAGCCCTTAAACTGACAAGAATTCTGAAGGTAAGAGGTACTGTATCACCCAGCATATCCAGGGTCCTTCACTAGAGCATTTTATCAGCTAAATTTGAAAGAATATTTAATAACATGTTATAATCTATCCTTCAGACTCATAACCATTCATATTTCCTTTTCTTTACCTCCTTATGGTATTAACTGAATTCACAACACAATAGTTACATTGATTTACTTCCAGAATTGTCTTCCTATTTCAGAAATCGAACTCATTAAAATATTCCATTTCTCCTGCCAGGCTTCTCAGAACTATTAATTTACTCTCCATATCTGTGAATTTTCCTATTCTAGATTCTTTCTGCCCTTGCAACCGTACCATATTTATATTTTCTGTTTGGCTTATTTCTTTCAACATAATATTTTTCAGGGTTTCTCTTGATGGCTGATGTTCTGTTGTGACTAACCAGTGTAAATACTGCTGCTGTGAACATTGCACATGTATACACACATGCTTGAGTTCCCGTCTCTATCTCTTTGGCACGTATACGCTAGAAGTAAGACTGCTGGTCAGGCCTCATTCTGTATTTGACTTTGTGAGCTATGTTCCACAGCAGCTGCACTATTAAATTGCTAGTGACGTGTGAGAGAGAATTTTCCCCCTCCAAAAACCCCCTATCCTCTCCCCCCCTCCCCCTGCTCACCAACCTATCCTCTCCTGCTTCCTGGCCCTCGAATTCCCCTACACTGGGAGCTGTCACAGAACCAAGGGTCTCTGCTCCCATCGATGACCAACAAGACAGTCCTCTACTTATGCAGCTGGAGCCATGAGTTGCACCATGTGTACTCTTTGGTTGGTGGTTTAGTCCCTGGGAGCTCTGGGGGTACTGGTTAGTTCATGTTGTTGTTCCTCCTATGGGGCTGCAAACCCTTCAGCTCCTTGGGTCCTTTCTCTAGCTTCTACATTGGGGACCCTGTGCCTAGTCTAATGGTTGGCTGCAAGCCTCCACCTCTGTATTTGTCAGACACTGGTGGAGCCTCTCAGGAGACAGCTAAATCAGGCTTTTGTCAGCAAGCACTTGTTGGGATGCACAGTAGTGTCTGGGTTTGATGACTTTATATGGGATGGATCCCGGGGGGGGGGGGGGGGTGCAGTCTCTGGATGGTCATTTCTTCAGTCTCTGCTCCATACTTTGTCTCTATAACTCCTTCCATGGGTATTTTGTTCTCCCTTCTAAGGACAGAAAGTATCCACAGTTTGGTCTTTCTTCTTGAGTTTCATTTGGTTTGTGAATTGTATCTTGGGTATTCCAAACTTCTGGGCTAATATCCACTTATCAGTGAGTGCATACCATGTGTGTTCTTTTGTGATTGGGTTACCTCACTCAGGATGATATTTCTAGTTCCATCCATTTGCCTACTAGTTTCGTGAATTCATTGTTTTTAATAGCTGAGTAGTACTCCATTGTGTAAATGTACCACATTTTCTATATCTATTCCTCTGCTGAGGGACATCTGGGTTCTTTCTAGCTTCTGGCTGTTATAAATGTGAACATAGTGGAGCATGTGTCCTTATTTCATGTTGGAGCATCTTCTGGGTATATGCCCAGGAGTGGTATTGCTAGGTCCTCAGGTAGGACCCAATTTTCTGAGGAACTGCCAAACTGATTTCCAGAGTAGTTGTACCAACCCTACATCCGATAGAGGGCTAATATCCAATATATACAAAGAGCTCAAGAAGTTAGACTCCAGAGAACCAAATAACCCTATTTAAAAATGGAGTACAGAGCTAAACAAAGAATTCTCAACTGAGGAATACCGAACAACTGAGAAGCACCTAAAGAAATGTTCAACATCCTTAGTCATCAGGGAAATGCAAATCAAAACAATCCTGAGATTCCACCTCACACCAGTCAGAATGGCTAGGATAAAAAAGCTCAGGTGACAGCAGATGCTGGTGAGGATGTGGAGAAAGAGGAACACTCCTCCATTGCTGGTGGGATTGCAAGCTGGTACAACCGCTTTCTTAATTTGTTTGAATTTTTTTCAATTGCTAGTGCTTGGAAGTACAGATGATTTTTTTTTGTTTTGATTTTGTAACCTCCAACTTTGTTGTTGCATTTGTTGCCTTTATAAAGTTTGTTTGTTTTTTTGGGGGTTTTTTGTTGTTGTTGTTCATTCTTTAGGATCTTCTACATACTACATCATCTGCAGGAAAAAGTAATTTGACTTTTTCATTTATAATTTGGATCTCTTCTCTTCTCTTCTCTTCTCTTCTCTTCTCTTCTCTTCTCTTCTCTTCTCTTCTCTTCTCTTCTCTTCTCTTCTCTGTCCTTTACTTTTTTTCTTTCATAGTTGGTCTTTAGACCTCCAGTATTACTGAGTAGTGAATGAAGGCTAGTAACTTGTGTTGCTGGTCTTGGGGGAAAAGCTTTCAGCTGTTCACCACCTCTGTGTAACTAGCAGTGGGTGTGACTAGCACTGAGTATGTATATAGCCCCAGTGTTTAAAGAGCTTCCCCTATTGCTAGGTTACTGCTTGTGTTGGGTGGGGGAAGGGTTACTGGTTTGTTAGCTTTATCTTCTAAAACATTTTTGCTGTCATTTTTGATGATCATGCTGTTTTCTTTGTTCGTTACCTTGATTGATTTTTATGTTACATCAGTGCTGTGTTTCTGGAAGGGGTCCCATTAGGTGATGAATTAAAGTTTAAGAATCTTTTTATGAAAATGTTTGGGACCAAAAGTGTCTCAGATTTCAAGGGATTTTTTTGCTCCCAGTTTGGGATATTTGCATAGCCTATGGTAGTTGAACATCCCTGCTTTCAAAACTAGGAAGTCTGAAATGCTACAAAATCTAAAATTGTTCCGATCATTGTTATTCTAAACGTTTCAGGGGTCAACGTCTTTTAGATTTCATGTTAGGGATGTTTTAAGTTGTAATTCTGTAAACATGCTGCTAAATCCAATATGCTAGTATTTTGTTGAGAATTTTAGCCTGAATTCATAATGAGTTTGACCTGTACACTCTACTCACAGCATCTGTCTCGATTTTGTGTTCTCATTGCTGGCATCTGAGATGGAGTGAAGGGTATAAACTCTTCGGTTAAGTGAAGTGGCTTAAAATACTGTCTTAAGTCTCCAAATACCGTACTGTTTTATATTTAGTTGCTTTTTATAGTAGACCATTTTGAATTCCTTCATTGCTTTCTCGTGTGTGTGTGTGTGTGTGTGTGTGTGTGTGTGTGTGTAGTTTTGATAATATGTATTACATATATTAATTATTTTGAGTTTGTATGGTTTTAAAAGATTTATCCCCAAGTGTCATCCCTTTTTATTATTCTGTCAGTGGCTCTAGTTTTTAAATATTCTAATCTAGATTCTTAAGTCAATTCTTTGTTTGTTTTACATGTTCATTCATATCAAAATGTTAAGTGCCAATACAAGCTCACAAGCTTGATAGAATTTAAAAATGTTAATGTGTTCCTTTACACACAATGAAATACATGTTTTCCTCCTGAAACGTTTTCTAATGCTAAGTTCAGACCCTGGACTTGCATGTCAGGGGGTTTGTTACCGTCATTCCTAGTCAAGAGTTTCCATTTCTGACCTAAGAAAACTACTGACAACATCTGTCCATCCAAAACGGGAAGAATATAAGTAAATTACTGACTATAAAACTACTTTGATGTGAAAAGAATGTAAGACCCTGACCTGCGATGGTTGGAAGGCCTTTTCATTCCTGGCATCTCCCTAAGAGAAATTGATTTATTGGAAAACTAGCATTCTTTTAAAGCTACCACTTCACAGACTAAAGTGTACACTTGTCAGAAAGACAGACGGACAAGTCTTTCATAGCAACTGTGGTGCTATCCCTACTGCGGCGTAGATGCAGGGTTGCCTAGAATACGTGGTGAGCGTGCATGAAGATGGAGCTGATGAGCGCCTGGTCTTAGCACCTACCTCTATGTGCAGAAAATTCAGCGTCTGAAAGATGTTCCTCTGGGCTGTGAACAGGACATGGAATCTCAGCACAGACTTGACTCCTGCAAAACTGAATTCCCAGAACAGTGCGAGTGAAGAGTTAGAAATGCTCCAGCCCCTTCTGCAACTGTGGTGTCTTTCAGTTTTCCCCTGGGCCATTACATAATGACTCCGTGAAATGGTGGTGGCGTGGGCTGTAGGGTCATTGAGGAATCGTGTTCATGTGTCTTTTGCTTTTTTCTGGAAACATTGGAACTCATTAGGATGGTTGCCTTGGAAGCATTCCAGCCATTTGGCTCTTCCAGACCCCGAGCCAGCCATTCTTTCAGTCTTCTTAGCTACCTGGAACCGCCCCCCCCCCCCGAACTTATACTTTATTGCTACTGATTATTCCACATTGCTGTCTTGTACTAGGATTTACTCTTTGATCTCGAGTTATCCAAATGTTTTCTTCTCTTGCTTACTCTTGAGTCTCGGCTCTTTCTTCTGGAAGTTCTCCTCTGTACCCTACCCCACCACAGATTGGCTTATGAGTCCTCCAGTTTTACTGGCCTCCTGTCTGTTGTCCCTGTACTTCAGAATATGATAATACTTAATCATTTTTTAAGTATTAAACCCTATAAAAGAAGAGATTACTATGTCTTGGACTAGATAAAGAAATAGTAGTATTTATTGATTAAGACACGAGTGAAGAAATCCTTGTTTGTAAGTAAAACTCACCACTTACATTAACCTGGCCTTGTCTCTTCTCTTTGAACTTTAAAGATAAATGCAGCAGTCAGTTATGTTATATATCTAAGAACTAACTCATAATCAAGTTGTTCTACGTCTCTATCCTACACACACACACACACACACACACACACACACACACACACACACAGGAGAGGTCCATAGCGAGAGATCTCACACAGGACTAGGAATAAAGTCAGTACAGGAGAAGTCTGGCAGAACACACCATAATTACTGGGAATCTCCTAGGCAACAGTGGTGTGTGCCTGGTACAGTGTAAAGGCATAGATTTTTAGTTCTTAAACTTAAAAGACTTATCTTTTAAGCATATTGACCAACATCATGGCCTCTGCAATCAAAGTATAATTTTGAAAACTGACTAGCTGTTTTCTTTTGAGTCAGTGATTTAACTACAGTTGGTCTCAGTTCCCTTGTAAAATTATGTATAATAGCACATCCCTCTCAGTGCTGTGTGCTTAGACTTGGAGTTCTGTACTCCAGCTGTTTCTTTGAATAAGTTATTTAACTACAGTTGGTCTCAGTTCCATTACTTGTAAAATTATGTATAATAGTACTCCCCTCCTAGGACTGTGTGAGTACTCTGGACTTGGAACTTTGAGTGGTGCTGAGCGACGACTGTGAAGTGGTTTAGAAACAGTTCCCATCGGTAACTGAACCTGTCATGTGATGGAATGAAAATGGGCCTTAGGTTCCAGAGTCATTTGGAAGAGGGTACCAGAGCTCATTGTTAGTCCTGTATTGGGAGCCAACCAAGGAATTCCAGCTGCAGAGATGCCATGCCTGAAGATTAAAACAGAGAGCACAGGACCGTACACAGCATCGTGTCTTCTTGAGTAGAAGCAGCGTTTCTGCAGTGCTTCCTGGAACACAGTTGATTTTCAGATGTTTCTTCAGTAAGTGAATAATGCCCTACCACACATACAAATGTTATATCCTATATAGCTATGAATTTGTGTCCCTTTTGAAACTGTAGTGACACTGAACATCAGTCTGGGTCTCTGCTTATCTTTTATTTCTTCCTTCACACACACACACACACACACACACACACACACACACACACACACCCCAGTCTTGTGAACCAGCCCACCGGGTGACTACACTGAGCTCATTCGAAGTAACAGAAAGAATAACCTTTGCCTACAACTCTGTAGTTCTCACATGCCCCTGTGCCAGCAAAATGGCTAAAAGGAAAAATTAGTTTCTCCTCTTTTCCTCATTTTCTCACCTCAGTACAGAGTAACTGACAGAACTTGGGTGGTGGTGGCAGTGGCTGTGTGTGTGTGTGTTATATACAGATGCATTGCCCAGGCACAGAGACTAGATGACATCAGCGGTCCCACTCAGCACTCTGCCTTTTAGACAGGGTCTCACTGAACTAGGCCTCTCTGTTTCAGCTAGTCTGGTGCTGGACTCAGAGGTCCGTGCACAGCCATGCCCTATGTTGCACGTGGGTCTCGGGTCCTCATGCTCCCTTGCTCACTAAGGAGTCTTCTTAGCCCCATGCCTTAAGACGATCAGGAGACAATTTCAAACCCATTTTACTCTTCCCCCAATTCAACCTCAGTGGCGAGGTGTGTGCGCGCTCGCACTGTAGTGGGCTTTAGAGTCTCACACGTGCTAGGTAACTACTCTTCTACTGCAGTATAATCCTTATGCATATGTAAAGCATTCAATGTGCCATATGTAGAGATAGGAAACTGTATTTATCCAACTTGTTGACACAGACAAAGCGATATTTGAGTCCCTGTAAGTAAATGGAAGTGAACAGTGCTTCTTAACACTTTTTATTACGAAGTATTTATTCAGCAAAACAATATTACAGTAAAAGAAAGAAAGAAAGAAAGAAAGAAAGAAAGAAAGAAAGAAAAGAAAAGAAAGAAAGAAAGAAAGAAAGAAAGAAAGAAAGAAAGAAAGAAAGAAAGAAAGAAAGAGATGCCTGTGTGTGGCAGTGGAGGAAGCTCTGCAGCCGGAGGAAAGTTGTGCGCAGGGACGGAGTTCAGCTTCCACAGGGAGGTTCTAGAGCTCCAACCCCAGCCGCAGCAGTTGAACACTGATTACGCAAGCCTAGGAAAGAGAGCGGGGATGCTCTGTGGAGCCTATTTTTGTGGCCGAATTAATCTCGTTAAAAACACAGAAGACGACGGTGAAGCTGTCTTTCTCCATTCTTCAGTTATCACGTCAGCATTTGGCTCCACCAAGAATGACATACAGTGTTTTCCCGTTTCTCATCCATGAATCTAGAGTATAGGATAACCACAGTAGTTGGAAGAAAAGGAACCAACAGGCAGACTTAACAG
>JADRCD010198641.1:1764-26731 GCA_019843815.1 Montemys delectorum | reverse complement strand
TGGGTATCAAATGCATCCTCATCAAGCTGTCTGACACACTCCAGCCTCTTTTTACTCTACCCTCAGTGAATGCTGTGGCCCCAGGCAGCTCCCAGCCGGCTTCCCCCACCCCCACCTGTCCTGTGTGCCTGTCTTGACCAGAGAACAGCTGGAAGCCAGCACTGTCAAAGCCCCTCCTCCTAGGTCTGACACCGTGTTCAGTAATTACAGTCCCCTGAACCAGCTCCTTTTTATTTTGGTACACATTTATTCTTTGCCATGAGGGAGTGGCAGGGCGTCTATTTATGGGCTTGGAGCTGTCTTCATGGCTTTTTCTCCCCTTCGTAAAGATACACGCCCCTTAGAAAGATAGTCAATTTTGGTACTAAGTCTTAATGTAGATTGTTTACAATTCAAAATTTTTTGCACACGCTTTGTTTTTTTTTAAACCCTTTATAATCCTTTACTTAGTATCTAGTCTGTTGAGGCACATTTCAAATTGGTTTTTTTTTTTTTAATACTTGTAGATGAGTGGTGTTTCAGCTCGCCTGATCTTGAATTGAAAGTGCTTTGAGTCATAGTCTTACATTAGGACTTCCCTTAAGCACAGATGTGCTGCCTTCAGGGTTTCACCAGATGAGAGGCTGCTGCCATCACAGCCAGAACCCATAGCACTTGAAGCCTTCCCTGCAGAGCGTCTGCGGACCTGCTGCATCCATTTCAGAGTGAAATTCCTGAAGAGTTTTATCAGATCCCCTTTATTCTCACCATCCATTTAAGACAGAAAGTGGTGTCTCTTGGGTGTTCATCTTTAGAAGCAAGGCCTTCAGTAATCCAGTTCTTAAGTAACACATTTGGTTTAATCCATCAAAAATTATATCTACACACAGGAAGTATATCTATACATAGCTGGTATTATATAAACATTTCATTGTTGTTTGAATTCACCATCTGTAAGCATCTTCCAAAACATTCTTAGTTTGTTTCCCACCACGCCCATTTTGGGAGAGACAGGGAGATAGATTACTGGGGGATTGTACCCACAGACTTAAACACATGTAGAGCACACATTCTACTGAGCTACGTCTTCAGTCCTAAAACATTAGGTTTTAAATATTAATTGTCATGCCAGGAATCTAAAGAAACCTTAACACCCAGAAGTGATAAAGATACCAGATGGTTGTGGTTGTAGGAAATGAATAGAGCAGGGCTAATCTTTTAAAATTAAACACAAGCCTGGGAAGTTCCCTTGAGAGTTTGGCTGGTGTAGAAAGGCCTCTGTACATGGCTAAGTGGCTGGTCTCTCACAGTTCTTCTTTTAAAAAATGCACTTTGGAACATGTTCTTTTAAAGAATGTTTATTGTCTAAATATGGCTTCGTTCATTTCTTATAAAAAACATTACTTGGACATTACATTTGCTGAATTTCAGTTCAAAAGAGTTCCTAAGGCAATTCTTACCATGCTGGAAGTACACTTTGATGGTGTCTACATGAGAAAATAACACTCTACAGAGAGCTGTCTGATGCTAAAGTGTCCTTCAAACACTGCCTCTCAATACTAGAAATACATAAATTCATGTACATAAAGCTAAATGCAAAGGAAGGCACGGCTGGTTATATCATGTATATAAGCAGAGATCAGCATATGTAGAATTAAAGCAATAAAAAGCTTCACATCCTTATTAGTTACATTGAAAACATTAAGAAAGGCTCTTTACTGTCAGTGTTCAACACTCCAGAGCTAACAGGGTAAAAAAAAAAAACCCAAAAAATTAAAATCCCCCCGATTGGAAAACGACCTTTCAAAGATAGCTGAATATATATATTTAAAAAAAAACTTTTTAAAAAAAAAAATGCTAACATACATCTAGATTATCCGTGTTATGAAAAGTGCAAACCAAATGAACTGGGTTTTACAATGTCCTTCTCATGACACAGGTAAACTAGCCCATGGGGACAAACTGTCATCAGTTCTGAGTCCTTAGTTGCTGACATTGGTGGTGGCCATCATCAGGATTTCTGAGAACTGGAAGACAGCAGAACTGGGGACGGAGCTCTGTCCAGACTGGGGAGTGGCACCGGCATGTGACCGTTGAGCAGTGTGGGGAACTGTAAGGGACAAGAACCATTTAGTAACTGTGACAAAGCCACTAAAGGAGCTTGCTTTCCTTTAATGCATAGATAGACCCGTGGATGTTGTTCTCTGAGCCCAGTGATGGGAGTTGACTGTTGAGCGGCTTTAAAGAGGTTACCTAGAGCAAGAGAGAGAGGCCCAGAAAGAGTCCCTATTCTGTGTGCCTAAGGTCCTAACCCATCCCTTGTGTTGCAGTGAAGTTTAATCTACTGCTATTTTTTTTTTAAAGGTTCTAAGCTAGTTGGCCAATTTGCTTTAGCTATCGAGGGGTGAAACTGGAAACCAAGACTCTTTACATATGGGTCAGTAATGTCATGTTTTGAAATTTGCTGTCTGGTTCCCACAGCACAACAGAGACGCCTGCCAGTTCTTGTTGAAAACAAGGACGGGGGAGCTGGACACAAAGCTCAGCAGTTAACAGTGCTGACTGCTCTGTGGACAGAGGACCAGCACCCATGCCGCATGGCTCAAAACTGTCCCAGCGCCCGGAGAGCTGTTGTCCTGGCCTCTGTGCATTTTTCTTAAAAAAAGACGATCTTAATCGTCCCTGAAAGTGAGAGAGTAGTTTCCCTGATCTAATATCAATGCATTAGCTCACCCTTGCACAAGCAAACAGTGAGATTTCTGTGTTGTTCATAACTAAGATGGTACCTAGCGGAACGAAAGCACTGGATTTCATAACTGTAACAGGTACTCCAGCTGTGGTCCCTTATGAAGAAGGGTGAGCAAAAGCATCCTGGTAATAAGAGACTGCCCACTCACAGCTCCCGTTCTGCGTTGCCAGAGATGCCGTGTGGCCAGTTGATTCCCCCAGGTAGTCTTGTAGCTTAATGCCTATTTAGTCCAGGAAAGTTAAATATTAAACGGCAGAGCCTGGCACATGCTAGAAGTACAATAAATATTTGTAGAATGAGTAAATACTTTTTCCCCCTAAACTATTTCGGTAACACATTCAACGCCTTGGCTTCCCAGGGGCCACCATTTCATTGGGGCACTAGGAGTATAAAGTAAGCTTTGTTATCACCACTTTGTAAAAGGAAAAAAAACAACTCAGAGAGGTTCTGACAAGCTCAAGGTCATAGCTCCTAAGCAAAAGCGAGTTTTATCTCCAGCTACACTCAACTGCCCAGCTCCTCTTTTAACTTCTTTAATGGTAGCTGGCGTATGTGGCGGTTCTTGTCTTTCCTGGAGCTTTGTGATCTTTACTTTCTGTGGGACAACAATCTGCATGCACTTAAGCCTTTCTAAGCCGAGGCCCACTCCTTTGGGGATTTCGGGGGGCTTCAGGAGAACTGCAGAAGAACCGGGCTTGAGCTTTCTTTTTTAAAGAATGGTTGCATATATTCATATTCTCTCCTCCCCCTCCCTCCTCCCCCCCCTCTGCCTATGAAAGGATCATCTTTAGTGCTAGCTCCTTCCACGTGTTAGGATGGATTGCTGCCTGCTCTGCGTGCACTCATTTGCCATACTTCTCTTGATTAGCTTGTGTCCCCCCCCACACACACACACACAGAATGTTTGTTGGCTTTTCTCCTGCCACAGCTGTAAAAGTGTGCCAAGCTTAAAAAGATACATAGAGCACATTCTCAGTTGGAAATGGAGTCTCCTCTACCCTGTTTCCACCTGTACCTGCCTGTGAGGTATGCCCCATTGTATTTGTAGATCAGGCTTTAGATTCATGCTCGGCCAGTGTCTTTGGCACCTCTCTCTCTTTACTAAAAACACTTTGAAAATAGAAAGCAGACCTCTTCCAGAAAGGTTAGTGCCTCGTCTTCTCTCTCCACTAAAATTCTGCCATATCTGCTCTAATCTGCTATAAACATGGTCTTAAGTAGGCTGGTGTACACCTGTCATTCCAACATTCGGAAGGCTGAGGCAGGAGGACTACCATGAGTTTAAAGTCAGCCTGGGCCACAAAGTGAGTTCCAAGCTAGCCAGATCTACAATGTATGACTCTGTGCCAATCACTCTCCCTCTAAAATAGACAGACAGACAGATAATTGTCTCAGGAGATCTGTGTGGCAATGCCTTAGCTCCAACAACTCCTTCCCTAATGATTCAGTTTGCTTTTCCAAAGCTCACACAGGAAACATGCCCACTCTGCTCAAAATGTGGTTTATGTTTTCTCTTTTATTCTTAACACCCAGTGTATATAAACGAGGCTCATTGTTTTTATTCATTTTGAAGGGGCTCAATGGTAATCTGCATTCTGAGAAACCCATTTCTATGTCTCACTATTTTCCATCAGAAGTCTCGTTCCTTAGGATGTTTGTTGTTTTCCATTCTTAAAACTCCTGCCTCCAACTTTTACATGCCCTGTTGTTTTTTTTATGAAGAGTCATAATATTTTAAAAGATTCAGAGCTGTTTCCCTTTGCCAGTGGATCCGGTCATAACTTGAGAACTCCGGGCCATGCAACCCGTCAGCCATCCAGGTTAAGTTGTAGCCCACTTCCAACCTCCTCGGACTGCTTTTTGAAACTCTTTGCAAATGGCCTTTGTATGCAGTAATCTGCAAAATTCTAAATGTAAATTAGGAACCCGTGTCTGCAACAGTTTTCAAAATATAGTTCCTACACTAGAACATAATTAGAAATGTGAACGTTTTATCAGACCCTGCCCAAGACCCCAAGAATCAGAAGCCCCAGGGTGGGCCTAGCATCTTTACTTGACACACTATCCATGCGACCCTGATGTATGCTGACTTTGCAGAACCACTCACTGGCTATGTGGTATGGACACTACCCAGCTCCCAGAGATCCTGGCTGTCAATCCACTGTGGGAATGAACTATCTTTACTGTTGGGAATACTGGAATAGAAACAAAGCTCCACTAGTTCCTTGTGGCTTTCCTGAAAGATCTTTAACCTCCGTACCAATCCGATGGCAGAACTCCCCAAAACCATAGGAATGAGCTGTTTATTTTTCAAATATTCACTGAGCTCTGCAGAAGCTCCATGTTAGGCTCTATAGCAGTGTGGTCCTATCCACAAGGGATGATGTATTCATACAACCCCCTCCTGCTACGCTTCTACTAGACTGTGCCACTTGAGGTTAAAATGGTAACAACCAACATGTTCACTATGCCTGACCAGAACTAAGCTGAGATGGGACATAGGGCCAGGGAGAGAAGGAAACTCGATTACTCCAGGGAGTAGTCACATCATGACACCCTACTCCAAGCCTGCCAGGAAACCAGAAGCACATGATAGCAATCTAAACCTCTGAAGCACCTCCATCTTTCCAATGAGATCGTAAAATCCTATTGTGTATACATGGTGTTCTTGCAGAGAGATGCTCAGCAAATACTAACCTTGCTAAAGCAAAGTGACCACCTTAGAGGACAGACTGGAGCTCATAACATCTTTTATTGGCATGTGTGCTTTGGCATCTTGTCACTAGGCCATCTGTAATGACTGACATGTATGCGACCATCGATGTGCTAGAAGCTGGTAGAAAGCACAGTGAACAGGATACGGTTCTTGTCTTTTGGGGATCCACTCTCTAGTGGAGTTTGCCAGATCAGTGGGTAATCCTAATGTAAAACGTTAAGGGCAGTGAGAGTAAGGAGCAGCAGCCAGTTTGGGGTGAACCATCCTAGGCCAGGGGAAGCAGGCTGGGTAAGACCAAGCTAGACAGAGAGGAGCACGGAGCTAGCAAAGTGTCTACCTTTACTTCATTCGTGCCCTGCCTGTATTCACACCCTCAAGACAGCAACACCTTGAGTTGGTGAGTAGCAATCTTTGAGACTCAGGAAATATTGATCTTCACGGGATACTGAGTAAGACTCCTGGAAGATTCCAGAAGAAGAGTGAATAATGAATGTGTTCACCTAACTCGAGGAGGGCTTCATTACTCTTTAACCATATGCTACACAGTATTTTGTTACAAAATTCTAGCTTGATTATAATCTGTACAATGATGCAGGTAACGTTTCTATTCCAGTTTGTAAAAACTGTTCACTGTTTCCATTTCTCAGTGTTTTTCATGTGAATATATTGACTAGTTGGGTTCCCACTTTAAAGTCTTTAATTTCATAAAAATTGTGCTTTAATTTTAAATCATTTCTGCAGTTAACTTCCAGTTTTCTTAGTCAACTGGAAGTATCCAGAACACTTAAAGAGTCCACGTTTGGATTCCTAACATAAGTACCATTTTTCTGCCTCAGTGAAAATGCCTGCCTCTAAAAGACTGTTCAACCCGATCCTTACGAATTCCCCTTGGAAACTTTAACTTAGTAGCTAGCTCAGTGTCAGAAGGTACAGTCAGAGCCTTTGTGGAATTTAGAGAAAAGCCATCCCTTGGAGGACTGGTGTTTAAAAGCTCATTGGTAAACACTTACCTGGAAAAGTGTGTTTGGCCCTTGCAGCCTGGCAGGACTCAGAGGGGCGACCGGACTAAGGCTGCTCCAGAAATGTATGCTGGGGAGCAGCGGACTCGGGGTCAGAAGCAGTCCACTTGGTGTCTAGAAGACAAGGCAACAGGCAGGTCTTGATAGGGATTCACCCAACACCAGCCGTGACCAAAAGCATCAGAGTGGTTAGGTGTGGAGGCCATGGACAGTGAACAAGCCCTGCCTTCTCGGGAAAACTGGGCAACTTTAGTTCTGTCTACATGAGTAGTAATAGATTAATTCTCCTCAATACTAACTTTATGTGCAATTCTTAAGCAAGCTACCCCGCCTAAACACTCTGGTTGGAAAAGTCAGGTTTGTAGCAATTTGTCAGTTCCTTCAACCCCTTCCCCCTGCTCCCAGTAGACAAATGTAGTCTGAACAGGATCCCTGGAAGGGGCTTCATTTCTTATCAAACTGTTTGGCCACAGTGGACACTGATCACACCCAAAGTTTACAACCCCCACGGGCTCACACGCTTGTAAAAAGGTCATCTCGGGCTTCATGCTCCTGTATCAACAGCCCTGTACTAACTGAAATTCTATTAGCATGGATTGCAGCCGCTTGTTCAGAAGCCCTGAGCTGATTTTCCAGGCTTCACTCTGGACGTGGGGCTGGGAAGAATTCATAGCCCCAGCAATGGAAAGTAGGGCTGTAGAGCCAGAACTCAGCACTTCCTTAGAAGTGACAGGACTGGCATTTGCTTGCCCACACACGGCAGGAGGCCTGGCCCACAAGCCAGCTAAAGGGCAGGAGAAACAACCCCAGCCCGAGCCAGTAAATCTGCACCACTTTTCTTCTCAGCAGAGGCAAGCTCCCTGGCCCATGGTGTCTGCACCTCTGGTGAGCAGGAGGAGCCCCCTCAATACAACTCTTTGTGTAAGAACACAGCAAAGGCGCCAGCTTGAAAGATTGCATCATGCTGGATGCTGTCCTGTTATTTTTTCCTAGAACTGGCCCCCGGCAGCCTCCATAATTATCAAGAGCATTTGAGCTTAAACCTAAATTGAAAGGTTTGCTCTGTTCAGCGGGAGAGAGACAAACATCCAGTGGTCAAACGAAGTGCTGAATGGTAAACAGATTTAAAGCAAGTTCTTTGAGTCTTTGGTTCCATGGCATTTCCTTCTACATAGTGAATGGCCTATGAGGCTACTAGGATAAATATATGTTTTGAGTCAGTGTTTCTTTTTTTTTTTTCCTAGTTGGAGGCAATTTCACAAGTATGCTAGGCCAGCTGGCCTCATAGTATAAAATGAGTGGCTAAGCATGAGCTCTGCCGGGGTTCCCGTGTTCAGAGCCTCTACTCACTAGCTAGACAACCTTGAAAGAGCAAGCCTAGCCTCTTTGGGCCTCAATCTTAATCTGTTAAATGGAGGAAATGAAAATACATGCTGTTATTGAAGGGTTGCTTCAAAGACGGGTAATTCACCTGACACTCTTAATATACTACTATATATTATATTAATTTTATATACTAATATATACATTTTATATATTTTTATCTTCTATATGTTATACTACGTGTAGTATATATAACAAATTATAATATAAAAGTATATATAACATATATATGACCAATACATAGAAATGTCAAGTCTAGGTGACTCAAACCATTTTTAAATCAGTAATAAATATAAAATGTACCTGACATACTCATTAAATGGAATTATTCCATTCAAGGGAGAATCCTCAACTGGGTACTAAGAAGTTCTGGTGGGCTGGGCCCCACTTCACAGACCCAGGTGACTTGAGACTTCAGAGCCAGGTTCAACTACAGAGTGTCACATGAGCATTTAATAACCAGGGCTTTCTGGTTCTTCTCAAAAGTCTACACAGTCTTCTAAGCCATAAAGGACAGCTACCTTGTTCTCATCCAAGGCCACAAACTCACATGCCTGGGCAATAGATAAAGTACAGGATCTCTGTTCCCATAGTCTACCATTTACATCCCCTCTGGATCTGAGGTGCTCCGCACATTTGTTTCCAAGGAATACAGGATGCACATAGAATGCAGTGAGTGGCCTTCTGTTTCTCATGGTTAGTACATTTGCAATGTCTTCTGTAATATATGCAAACAAACACTGTGAAATGACTTCATTCACTCCTCCTCCAATTGCTGTGCTTCCTGGAGACCCTGTGTCCTTAAAGGAAGGACTGTTGGGGAACTTCAAAGGGGAACTTAAGGACATTGCAGAGCTTTCAAGGTGTCTTTGCCTGACCTCCTAGAGGGAGGACCGCCTGCAAAGGGTACATTTTTGCAGGGCAGATGGGGAGAGTTCTTCAAGCAGAACCCATGCTTTCCTCTGCCTGGAAATGAATGCCTGGCTTAACAAATGGCCATAGTTGTTCAGTGAAAGACATGCCCCTGGTCAGTGGACATTCATTTGCAAGAAGGGCTTTCCCACTCAGATGTCCTTTCTCTTCCTCCTCATTCAACTCTACCTAATCCTGGGTCTCCTAGACAGCGTATGCATGTGACCTTTAACAAGAGCATCCAGATGTGTTGCACCTGTGTGTTCTGGTTCACAGCCCCTTGTCTGCAGCAACCTTTTCTTTCTTCTTTTCATGGCCGCTTGAGAATTTTGTTCATTGTTCTCAGCCCCCAGTGCTTGATTAGCTGAAGAACTTTTCAGCTTGGTGCCGCCCCCCCCCCCCTTTCCTGGGGGTCGACTTCCTTTGGGGCCCAAACCCAGGACAAGCCCCCCCCCCTACCAATCAGGCTCCCCCGCCCCAAGCGCCCCCCCCCCCCCCCCACTCTAAGCCTCTTCCTCCCAGGGGCTGAGCTTCGCTTCCCTTCTTCCCTCCCTTCCCCCGCCCCCCAGCCTGATTCCTATTCTAACTAGTCATTTTGGCTACACTGGTCTCTTGATCCTGTCTGTTGCTCCCCCTCCCTGTTTCTCCTCTCATGGTCCAGTATAGTCTGCCAGCCATTTTCAGCCTGGGCTCTTCCTTCTGCCTGCTTTCTCTACATCTACAATAAAAATCTTCTCCATTCATTGGGGGTAACCATGTCCTTTTATTATTTTCAACCATTCATTTCATCTCCTGAAATGACTGCACGTTCAAAACTGAACTCATTTTTCAAATCCACCTCTTCTTAAGACTTCCGTTTCTGTCGGCAAGTGTCATCAGCTGTGTATCTCAGTATATATACTGACTGAGACCAAAAATATTTGCAGAAACAAGAACAAACTAAGGCATGATTTCTGCACACATGGCCCTACCTACCACTCAACATCCCAGGCACCAAGACAGAAATAGTACCTTCCTTGGACTCATTTTCAATGTCTCTCTCCACTTCCTTCTGGGCTGCATTTAGATCCAATCAGCTTACCACCAGTGACATTCTACAAGTCACCTGGCCTCACATCCCCTATCCAGTACACAATTCCACGTAGTCACTCTTAAAACACTTCACTCAAAAATCCGTTCATTTTCAGGGGGGCCGGGGGTGGGGGGAGGCCTCCTCAGCCATATGCTAAATCCTGTATACTTGTTACACATCTCTGTCACTTCCCTCTTTCAACCCTCCTGCTTGGCATTATGTGTCCTGGGCTTATCACATAGAGATTCGTAGATTTACAGCTCCTCAGTCTTTCTACCCTCAACCTCCCTCACTCCCCAGCCACAGTTCCCAGGGTTTTTAACCTTCCCTCATGTTGGTGGCCAAGTGTATCATGATTTCCCTGATTTACCATGGTCCAGGCCTATACCCTTTGCTTCTGTACCTTCCCATCATCCTCGTGCTCATCCGCTGGCTCTCTCTCACCCCTCAAGTTAGTCATCAAGCTCTATGGCTAAATTTCTCTCAGATCCAGCTCCTCTGGCTGTGTCCGTTATAGCAGAGAAACTTCCCTGTCTGTTAGCTGGAGTGCGTCTGTTACAGGCCAGCATCTTCCTTGTTTATTAGCTGGAGTGTTACAAGGTATCCTAACTGGATATAGTGGCCCTTTCTGTATGTATGTTCATACTGTTCCACATGCCCTTCCGGTGTTTGTTCCTGTCTCAGCCCACTGCTGCCTTAATCCCCTCCCATCTGACTATATACTTACTTATGCTGCTCAGGTCTCCTCTGCAGGACAGAACTGTCTTGTGTGCGTGTGTGCATGCATGTGTGTACTTCATCAGGGATAGGTCCTAAGGTTGTAAAATGGGTCACTTCTCATGTCCTATCCGTGTCTTGCAAAAATTTATGTGCAGTGGTCATTTTATTGACTCTCACAAGGAGTCCATGTTCCACTTGGCTTATGCCTCTAGAAGTTGTTAATTTCCTATCAGGCCATGTCTCAACTTCTCGGGCAGTTTTCATGACCAGAAACTATATTTGGCCCCTATTCTTTACCTCCTGGGCAGCAGCTGTAAGCTCAAGAGAACAAGAATCGACTAATCTTGGTACCCCTGGGGCAGCAAGCAAGTGCTTGGGTGTTCAGTGACAAGCTCCACGTGAACTGATTAGAAAGGAGGCAGAGACAAGACTGGGCGTGATCTGCTCAGTGGCAATGAGTGGATGTCTTTGCTGATGTCTTGAGTGCGTACTGGAGACATGAGGAAACCATTCAGACTTCAGGAAGAATAAAGGAGAAACCCTAACACATACACCGTAAAAGTGGCATAGAGGCCAACAGACCCCACGATAATGATGCCCCAGAGTTAAATATTATTTTCAATAGCTGGACCAGGGGTAAAGGCATTTGCCACAAAGTCAGAGTTTGATCTCTGGGACTCACATGGTGGAAAGAGAGAACCAACTCCTACAAGTTGTCCTCTGACCTCCACATGTGCACCATGACCCACATCACACACATACAATAAATAAATGTAATATTATATTACATATTATATATCATATAAATATATTAATGAATATATTATATTATTAATTGTATTTAATCAATTCTATTAATATATTACACACATATATATATATGCTTATCTCTAGAAAGCCACAGAATTGTCTTAATTCAATAAAAACACAATTTTAAAGACTTCACTAAAGGAATAGAATCCTCCAAGAGTTTTGTGCAGCTCCAGTCTGAAGGAATGAGGTAAGAAGAGTCTCTCATGCATCTAATGAAGGTACTGGGAGAGATGGAGGCAGACCAGAAGAGATGGACGCAGTGTGGGCAGTCACTAAAAGAAGTGAGGAGAGGGGCAGCAAGGGAGCCCAGGGCACAAGGAGAGAAGGCACTCCCTTAGTTGTTTATCTGGGGCAACCCACAACTTAGGAGCCAAGAACCATCCTATCTTAAACCGCAAAGACCCACAAGGAAGTTCGTTCTCTGCCTGGAGGAAAGGTCATTATGAACAGAGCTGGAGGCCTGGCTAGGGAAATGTCAACAGAAGAAGGAAGTTGAACAACCCTGGAGAGAAAGGAGAGGGGGGAAAATGTTTTTCTTCTAATGATAATGGCAAGAGACAGGAAGATGGAAACCACCCCAGAAGTGGGGTGTGGGGGACAGGATGACTGCCCTCTGGTTCTCCTACACTGCTCCAGACCCCCACTTTTCTGACTTGGCCTCAAAACTGTCTCACCACCCCATAATAAAGGAAGTAGGCTTCAGCATTCTCAAACGGAGCAGGCTGTCTCCACTCAGCCACTAATCCCAGGCTGCTGCAGAGCAAACACCCTGGGGCATGCATACTCATACTCTGATTGGAGATGCATGCCCGGTGCTAAAACATCTCAGATTTCAGCATCTTGCACAGCACAGGTGAGATGAACACGAGTCTTGGCAGAAATGAGAAATATAATGCCTTGGATTCAGAATTAACTTCACCTTGGGGGGACAGGAGCAACGGGGCACAGATGGAATGCAGCAGGAAGAGGGACCAATGAAACCAGCATGCCGAGGAGTCAGAAGTCTCAGCTGGCACCTCAGCTGCCAAGGTACCTGGCTAGAGGCCAGGAGGGCTTCACACCCCAGCTCCTTCCCCTCTGCCTTACATTCGACAGCCTGTGCCAACAGGGACAGCAAGCGCCTTGCTTTTCAGCCACATTCAGATGGGACCTCTGTGGCTGAGCTCTGACATCATCATTTTTTCTGAACCTAGTTGACTTTTGCTGGAGTTTTTCAGCCCCTTGTTGGAGAAGTCCCTGCCAGGACACTATTTATTATAAACTTAACACCAAGAATGATGTCCTCGGCTCTTTGTCAGTGGGTTTGCCAGTGTTCCTAATGGGAAGCGGCTCTGGCACTTCAGGGGTGGCACATTTATGCTGGCTTCCTTTCCTTTCCTTTCCTTTTTCCTTTCCTTTTTCCTTTCCTTTCCTTTCCTTTTTTTGGTTTTTAGAGACAGGGTTTCTCTGTGTAGCCCTAGCTGTCCTGGAACTCACTCAGTAGACCAGGCTGGCCTCAAACTCAGAAATCCGCCTGTCTCTGCCTCCCAAGTGCTGGGATTAAAGACGTGCGCCACCACTGCCCAGCTCTATGCTGGCTTTCTTTTCTGCACATCAAGTTGAAGATGACATGTTCAAATCTGAATGTGGAGCCCATGACACACGTGGGAAAGGACAGTGATCCTGTGGCATGTCTTGTCAAGGCCCCTCATATACAGAGGACTTGGTTAGTAGAGCACATGCTTCCCCCCTCAGTGGAAAGGCTTAGGGGGTGTTCTCACAGAAGACCAAATGCCACGCACCACTTCACAGGAGAAAGGAGTCTTTCCGTGCTTAAGGAGAACCTCCGAGCCAGGAAGTGAGCACTCCCACTTCACCAGGGATGCTCGTTCTGTTTCTGAACCCCATACCCCGAGGAGGGTGAGTGGGAGAGCTAAGGGTGGGTGGGTAAGCTTCTGGGGGACCCCCCCCCCCGCAGGGTGGAGCTTTACTACTGATCTAAATCTTATACTGACTTCAAGCATAGCCTAACCCTGTAGAGCAGGAAACTTATCACGATTAACCCCTAAGTGGCCTGTCTGGTCTGGGTTAAACCACTGATAGCTGTGTGAGCCATCAGTGTGTGATGGAGGCTTGTGTGGCTGAATTTTACTGGAACTCTGCCCTTCTCTCCCTCTCTGTTAGATGCCCACAGCCACAGGAGGAGCAGGGCACCACTGCAGGAACATTCAGTCTCTGGTGGCGTTTAGGTCTTGTTGAGGTTCCACTATATCCTCAAGCAATCTCTTTTACTACTTGTGTAACACCTCCTTCCAAATTCTCTCTCTCTTTCTCTCTCTCTCTCTCTCTCTCTCTCTCTCTCTCTCTCTCTCTCTCTCAAAGTCTAGTCCCCATTTTTGGATTCCCTAATAGTCACTCAATGAAAGTGGCATCCTCTCAGCCTGATCCCCCACGTGCTTGAGGACACAGGCCCTCCGTCCCAGAAACCAGGCTTCCTAAGCATTCTCTCTAGGTTTTAGGCCATTCTGGTAGGTTCTATTTCTGGGGATTAACTCTTTGTCCACATGTTAGGATCCCTCTCTCAGGTCAAGGTCCCTCTACTCCTGTCCCCTGCGCTGCCACCCCCAGCCCCACTGAATTCACGGTATCTAGGACCAAAGCCACGGTGGCAGTTTTCCTTGAGGGTTGGTGTCAGCCCCACTCTGCTCAGAGAAGGGCATGCAGGCTCCTAGGGCAACTTTCTCATCTATTATCTGTGGCAATTTTGTAATAGCAAAAACTACCCCTGAGCTAGCGCTTACTGCGTAGCCGGGATGATTCAGATCTTAGCATGTAGCGTTTGCACAGTAATCCTACAAGCAGGTTTTGTCATTTTTGTTTTGCAATTGGGAGAGAGAGATGGGGAGATGGCCTAGTGAATAGATCGCAAACATGAGGCCCGAACTTTGAATCATCAGCACCCCGTGTAAAAGGGGCAAGGGGGTCTCTAGGGCAAGCTAGATGTCCAGAGACGGCGAAACTGGGGATGACATTGGCCGGACTTTTGACCACTCAACCTTACAGTCAGACACTACTCAGAGTGGAGGCCCAGACTCCACTCTCCGCCTGGCAGCTCTCTTTGTTACTTGCCTTAGCTGCTATTTGAGAGGCAGCTTTCTTGCCTGTTGCCAGGCAGCCTTGCTTTGTTAGGGAATGCTAATTTGGGAGTGCATGTGCCCATTCCAAGCTATCACAGGAGTCCTGAGTCTCTCCTTAGTAATGAGCCTTGCTCCTCCAGTCACTTCACCAAAAATAAGCTGTCACGTGACCCCTGGGAAGCCTTGCAAAGCAAAGTAGCAAAGAATTGCTGGCCGCTGGATTGTCTGCAGGCTCCCTGGATTGTTGTCAGGGTAAGGGCAGCCAGCAAAGACTTTTTAGCTTCAGAGGAGATGGATGCTGGATGCAAAGTGGGTCCAAACCCATTCTTCCTACTTACAGCTTTGGATCCGGGTCAAGGTACTTCACCTCTGAATCCCAGTCACCTCAGCCAGGCAGTTGTAATGGCAACAGTATCCACTGGGGGGTAGGGGGGAGAGCAGGGGGGGGAGGGGGGGGACGGGAGGCAGCTATGACACAGGTGGCAAGGTGGGTGGTGTGTGGCAGGTGTCTAGCACATGCAAAGAATGTGGTGTCTACTGTTGAGGCCAACAGGGACAACTATGGCAAGAACAGAGGCAGCGCTGGGAATTCCAGGCCGCCCGCAGCAGAATCCCACATGGAGCCTCAAAGCTCCAGGGTGATCATGCCTGCCAGTTCGTTGGAGCTGGCTGGGTAGCGGTAGTATGCCCACCATCCTAATGTATTGTTACTTTACAGCATCACCCAGAAAGCAGATGCCCACTCTCGCACTCCTAGGAAGCTGGGGAGGCAGAAGCAGAATCTAGCCCAACACTGCTAAGTTCTATGACTAGCGTGCATCTGCTTTGATCTGGGGCTACCTAACCTGTCTGCCCTGCAGCGGACTGACCTGGACCCCACTATGATGCTTCTGAAGGGAAAGGGCCACCTTTTCCAGGGACTTGTAGCCACTAAGACTTACACATTCCATGAGTTTTCCCTTCTCTCCCCATGGGACTTGAACTTCCCCACAGCAACCCTGCTTTTGGTGGGGACTTTCCTTCTGCATGTCACCCTTGTGCTTCCTGTTAAAGGTCAACAGAACCCACACAGCTTTACACTGACTATCTGCAAACATGAATTTTCTTATCAGGAAGCACATGGCTTATGAGTACCTCCAAAAAAAATTTTATATATATATATATAAATATATAAATATATATATATATATATAAATATATATATATATATATGCCTTAAACACTTCCTAAGGCCTAAATGCCCCCTCTAGTGCCATGTCCCTTAGAGGTCTCCCTACCCTCACAGCCTGGCTACTCTGGTCATAAGAATTAAATATCCCTCTGTTACCAGGATACCAAACCTTTCCTTGTGTGTGCCTCTCAGCGTACATATGACGTTGGGACACGAGAACAGGGGTGGTTCTCCCAGCTTCCTTGGTCACAGGAATAGTGTTTACCTGTGCGGTGAAGAAGGCTGGAGTGAGGGATCCTGAGGGAAGGGCTGGGCTGTTGAGGGCGATGGAGCCGATGTCGGTGCCGGAGAGCAACAGTTGGGGTGCAGAGATTTCCAAGCCTTTGGGTTTTTTGCCTTTTGGGGGAAGAGATGGAGACTTGGTTTTGGAGCCTGATGACAGATTCAGGGGCTCCAGAGAATCCGAGTCATGGCAGGCTGCCTCCAGGAAGAGGGTTCTATGTTCAGAAGGGAGGGGAGAGTTGGGAGACAGAGACGGGGACCGAGACGAAGAGGGTGACGCCGAGGAAACGCTGGCGGCATTTGGCAACATTAAAGAGGAGATCTTGGCTGAGACAGATGAGGCCAGGAAAGCGGACGCCGCCGAGGCCTCGGATGTGGAAGGCAGGGACACCACAGGCCTGGTGACGTGCTTGTCGGTTTTATTGGTCACAAACCTGATCACAGTCCTGACTTCTTCCACAGGGGGGCTGTCATCACATGGCTCCTCCAGCTTCTCTGTCTTGATGGCCTTGAAGGCCTCTGGGGCGTTCTGCAGGGAGTTGATGGTGAAGGACGAGTAGAGGCCTGAGTGGATGTACTCGTTGCGGCTCGCGCTTTTGAGGGAGGACAAGCCGTGCTTGTGGACCTCTCGGCCCTCCGGGGACACCTTACAGTCGCTGTCCTGCAGCAGCAGGCTCTCCCGGCTGATCTCTACCGCGTGAGGATCCATTTTTAGGATATCCGGGAAAGAGACGAACTTGTACACAAACTTCTGCCCGATCACTTTCTTGATGATGTTCTGCGAATGCAAAAAGCGACATTTAAAAGGGGTGAGCCAGAGACATGGAAGGAGTGGGCACTGGAAGGACAAATGTCGGCGCAGCCAAAGCACCACCACATTCCTGATGCCCACAGGTGTCTACAAGGAATGACATCAGGGACTGAAGGCTCACATATACACTCTAGTCCTGTTGACCAGGAGTTGTAGTGAGGTCTGTAGTGAGTATGGCAACTTTCTCATCTATTATCTGTGGCAATTTTGTAATAGCAAAAACTACCCCTGAGCTAGCGCTTACTGCGTAGCCGGGATGATTCAGATCTTAGCGTGTAGCATTTGCACAGTAATCCTACAAGCAGGTTTTGTCATTTTTGTTTTGCAATTGGGAGAGAGAGCTGGGGAGATGGCCTAGTGAATAGATTGCAAGCATGAGGCCTGAACTCTGGATCATCAGCACCCCGTGTAAAAGGGGCAAGGGGGTCTCTAGGGCAAGCTAGATGTCCAGGATGACTAGGATGGCTGGCTAGATCCTGAATCCATGAGCTCTGGGTTCATTCAGCAAGGGTTCCTGTTTCAGGAAGTAAAATGGAGTGTAATTAAGGAAGACATCTGATGCCAGTCTTGTGCCTACACATACATAATCATGCATGCATGTGCAACCAAACACCATGTAGCCCACACATCCGTGCATGCCGCATAACACATGCAAAAAAACCCAAAAATTCTAAGAAGTAGGAGATAAACTTTCAGTACTGCAGTGCCTCACAAGGCCAAGATGAAGCAAGAAGTGGCAAGGGGGGAATTCCCTTCACCCTAACACCTTACCTGCCTCTGGGAACTGAGAGACTACAATGAAATACTAACAGGCAGGCACTCTGCTGGGAAGCAGTGGAGAAATGTAAGTTACTGCCACCCAGCAACACAACGTTTTCTTCAGTCAGGCAGCCATTTCTGGCAAGAAAGCCACTGGAGAAAACGAAATTGCCTGCTTGAGTATGTATGGCATTTGGTTCATATTCTTAGTTGCTGGTGTCTACTTCTGGCTCTTCAGTCAACGCCTCATCCTTCCAGCAGCATCAGAATATAAATGGAAAATGAAAATCCCTATGAAGGCAAAAGTTTTCTCAGAGAGAGTGGGTCTTTTTATTATTACTATTATTGTTGTTGTTATTATTATTACTATTATTACTACTACTATATGTAAGTACACTGTAGCTGTCTTCAGAAGCACCAGAAGAGGGTGTCAGATCTCATTACAGGTGGTTGTGAGCCACCATGTGGTTGCTGGGATTTGAACTCAGGACCTTCAGAAGAGCAGTCAGTGCTCTTACCGGCTGAGCCATCTCACCAGCCAGAAGGAGTGGGTTTTATGTGGTAGGCTATGCTGTTCTTAAGGCTAGTTGAGCTGAGGAAGTTGTCCCTGTAGAACCTACCAGTTCCAGGTCTGTCTGGCACATGCTTGCTGCAGGTCTCACCCTATGCTTGACTCAGAGTCCTGGGTACTCTGGGGAGAAAAAGATGGCTTCCCTCTGGCTCAAAAAGCCAGCATTATCCTATGAGAAAGAACCCTATAGGTTTCCTTACAAACTCTTCCTCCTAAACCTTGTAAAAAAAAAAAAATCAATCATCTAAGGGAGAAGCCCTTTATGGATTGAGTGCCCTACAAGTCCTGCCATCTGGTGTATAAATCCTATAGCAGCCCCCATGGAGGGAGGAGGGTAGCATCCTTCCACTGCCAAGACAAGCGTGGAGCAGGAGCCATAGCCACAGACTGCCAAGATCTCCTGGCACTAAAGCCAGGGCCTTCCCACACTTCCACACAGCGGGGAAGAAAAAGCACAGTAGTACCTCCCCATAGAGAGATCACTGCAATTCCTGACCCTCCTTGACTGCTCATGGCTTGCTCTAACTCTGACTATGTTAGGTTTTTGCCTGCTACCGAATTACATTTCCCCATGCTTTACTACAACAGGATAGAACCTACTTGCCGTGTTACTGAGATTTTCAAGGAGAAATTTTACTGGGATTTTACAAGAGGCATGTAAGGAAATCCTACCACATGAGCCCCAGAGAGAGACCTTGTCCAGCAAAGCACACAGGTATGCCTGTGCCAAGGAACAGGGCAGACTGATCCTGGCTGAACAATCCCATGACTGCTGTGCTGGGGTTCTGGGCTGCAACTCACACCTCCCCTCCCAAAAAAAATCCCGTGACTCTGGTCCCATGGTGACTCTAGCTGACCTCATCCCATGCTGGTGAATCTTCAGAGGAATAGGGGAAGCAAAAAGGTTCCACCTGCTTCTGGGGAGCAGCGTCTCTACTGAGAAGAGCACCAGGCCTGGGTAGAGACCATGCCAGGAAACCCAGCTCCCCACAGGAAAAGACTAAATCAAGGAGTTCAGGGCCTGTATGACCCAAAGCCATTCCTGTCATACAGGAGGATTCACTAAGGAGCTTTCTCTGCTAAAACTGCTGGGTCTTTATAGTTATATCCTATATATTACATTTTGTCTTACTGATAGCTCAGAAGACTTTCCTGTTTGGCAGAGAACTTTTTTTTTTCTTCTCAACCACTTCGAATACTCCTCTAAACTGAGTGAATTTGTTGAGCCTAAATAATTACACAGAAGGAACAGATGAACTGTCGCTTCATCTGTCCAGTCCCACAAACTAATTTCTGTAACGACTGGATCAGAGAGATGATTACTACATTTGTGAGTTAGCTAACCAGTAATTAGGGACTGTTCTAGAAATGACGGTTTTAGGATCTAAAGAGATTGCTCGGTGTGGTTCAGGGCATAGATTGCGCTTTGGGGAGATCTGGGTTAGGTTGATAGCATCCATGTTGGGTGGCTCACAACTGCCTGTAACCCCAATTCCAGAGGATCTGATGCCCTCTTCTGACTTCCATGGACACCCACACATAGGGAACACACAGGCATGCAGATATAAACAGGAAATCTTTGAAAAGCACTTTAAGTCTCTCCTCGAAAAACTGGTTGGGGCTTAAAAGCCAGTCACAGATGGAGAGCTGCTGGGCCTGACTCGCATGCCTTCCAGCTGACAAAGGACAGGAAACTGTAATCTAGACTTAGAATGGAGTATTACACAACACCAAAAAAGCAGGAAGGACAGAGACATGCTACAACAGCGATAGGAGTCATTGGGCTAAGTGATTTTAAAGACTATATATTGGATCATCTATATGAAATGTGTGGGATGGAAAATACCCATCATAGGCTGGTGTGCTGGCATCCTGTAATCCTAGCAGTCTGGAGGCTGAGGTGGAAGGATGGGAGGTTTGAGACCAGCCTGGGCTGCAACAGTGAAACTGTCTCAGAAAGCTAAAAAGAATAAGAAGCCTAGGAAGAGGTGGAAGGAAGGAAAGAGGGAGGGAGGGAGGGTGGGAGAGAGAGAGAAGGAGGGAAGTAGGGAGGGAAAGGAAGAGAAAGGAAAGAGACCTTTTAATCAGAATGTAGATTACAGTTACCCAGGTAAATCAGCCATGTACAGGAGACACTTTGGCAGTAATATTTTCCAAACTCTGGCTCTTACCATCTTTCTACTCCCTCTTCCACCATTTTGTTGTTGTTGAGACTGTCTTATTGTATAGCTAGTCTGGAACTCGCTGTGTAGACTGCACTGGCCTAGAACTCAAGAGAGATCAGCCTGTCTCTGCCTCTCGAGGGCTAGAATTACAGACATACACCACCACAGCCAGCACCCCATGGTACATTTAAGCTAAAACCTTCTACATAGATGCTATTTACATAGATACACACACACCCTGTAATGTCACACCTCCTTTGAGAGCTTCTAGAACTTCTGTCTCACCAGTTTGTCGACTCAGTAAATGCTCATCATGTATGTGTGGAACATGCTTTACTGGGCTGGCACTTCAGTGTCGACCTCAGGCAACATGTCCGACTTTCATGTGCCCAGATTGACTTCTTAGCCAACTCTCATTTTCTCAATGGGTTTCTCATCCTTCTCCCTGGTCCAGCTCCCTAATGCTCCATCCTCTGAGGGCTCCCAGGAATTGCAGCCTTTTGCCCTCTGACCTTGCCACACCCTTGCCCTGGGCTCAGCCCGGAGAGATGTAAATAAGTCAGATGTTCACACAGCCCGGAGGGAAAGCTGTACAGCAGCTTCCTGCACCAGCTGGGGCTTTTCTCAGCCTTGTGCTGGGAGCACAGCTGGGAAAGGAGACAATATCAGAGGACCTTTCCCAGAAATATCTACATGATACTATTGCAAGGCTGTGCTGGGATTAAGTCTTCCTCTGTAGAATGGGACTGGCTAACCCATCGTAGCCAGACACCCAAGAAATCCACACACGAAAAGCCAGTATCACATTATCAGCTCTAGCATTATCATCCTCATTTTCTATCCCCATTTAGCCAGCATTAATCCATTAGCACTACCTGCCCTTGGCCTGGCTGAGTTTAATAGACAGTAAGAGCCTCCTAGATGGCTGTGCTTATTCTAGTTTTGTTTTGTTTTCACGGTTCTGGGTTAAATGGCCCATGGCTCAGCAGGCAGATTACATCTGATTTGTATATCTCAACCAAGCAGGGGAAACATGATATTTGATTCAGTTGGACCCAGACAAGAAAGAGATGTGAGGTTTATGGTATAGAACGCTGAACATAGCCAGCATTTGACATTCACCGCAAAGAAAACCTCACATGACCCAATTATTAAATTTCCAGGGCTGGGGTGAGGGGGAGACAAGAGCAGCGGCCATCAGGGATCCACTGCTAAACTGAGGACTCTGACGTTCACAGAGATGGAGAATCCCAGCCTGTGGCAGAGACACATCAGGTCCTGTGCAGAGGTATAGACAAGAACCAGACACTGAGACAATGCCAGCTGCTTTGATGGGACACCCTGGTGTGAAGCACTGGGACCCTATAATCCCAACCTTAACTAGCCATCAACAACCAACCTGTAAGTGATATGCCACCTAGGAAGAGTGACAGAAAGCAAACATAAACTACACATGGCTTGGTGTGGCTTCGTGACTAGCACAGGGAAGATTAGCATCGATGAACTGGCATTACACGAAATAGCACTGGTATGACAGACCTGGATTCAAGCCCCAGCCTTTCTACTTAGTATAGCCTGGGAACATTATTTAACTTCAGTGGGTCTCAGTTTGCTGTCTCTAAAACAGAAAGAAAAAAAATAGCTCATGAAGTAGTTTGCTTTTAGGGACTCTTAGGCGTCTATACTCTGCTCACAGAGTCCTTGAAACAAGACTGGACACAGCTGGATTCTTCGTGGCCAACAGTGATCATTATAACACACTGTTCTATTATTCTGCTATAGGGCAATCAGAATTCCTTAGTTGGCACCTCACACTAAAGCCCATGAGGAAGTCTCACACCACTCAAACGCCCATTTTACAGACAAGGGACCCAAAGCTCTGAGCTGAGTTCCCACAGTCTCCAGCAGTAGGGGTGGCGTGTCTCCAAGTCACTGGCTTCTCAGCCAACACCCTACATAAGTTCATCATCTGAGGTCATGTCCAGACTGGAGGCTGACTCATTCTCCTGACACAGATCCCGAAGGGTCCCCTCTCCATAGTTAGAAATATAATGCCTATAATTGACGCATGCTCAATGTACCCCTGTCCGTTAACCAGAAAACTACCCACAAACCCTAAGAGACACTTATCTTAGGAAGTATCCAGGCAAAACAGAACCAGAGTGAGTCCGGTAAGTCTCCAAGTATTACTGTGTGTAAGCAATGTAGGCCCTGCCTCATTTCAGCCTGGGGCCTGTGGTCTGGCAGGGGCTCTAAGCATCAGGTTGGTTTTATTGGAATCAGCTCTAAATGTTTCAGGCAAGGTCCTGTCACATTTGCTCCCAAGGAGCACTTCTAAAAGGCTCCTTGACCCCATCCACCTGAGCTACTTTTAACAAGGCAGCCTTCTCTCCTCCCACAGTGTGGTTGAACGGTATTCCCCCAAGAACTCATGGCTCCTCAGAAGCTCTGAATGTGGCCTCATTGGGAAATAAGATCTCTGCAGATGGAATAGGCCAAGGGATGTTGAGATTCAGGGTAAGCAGGAAGTACAACGACTAGTGTCCTGTAAGAAGAGGACAGGGAGGGGCACTCAAGAAAGAAAAAAATGTACATGTAAAGACAGAGACAGAAAATGGGAGATACAGCTATGGAGCATCAAGACTGCTGGGAGCCACCAGGGCTTGGGAGGTGGGGTGGTATCTTCCTTGAAGCCATCCAGTGGCCCAGCTGATACCTCACTTTGGATTTTTGGCTTCCTGGGGGACAATAAAATTCTGTTAATTTGAGCTGCCAAGTCTAGGGTGATCTAGAGCAGCCTTGGGGCTTCTTAAAGTTGTCTCTGCTGAGCAGGGGCCTCTGTGAAGGCCTAGCATGCCTTCTGCACTGGATGTTGGTCTATGCACCAGGCTAGGCAGAGCTGGAACATCCATTGTCTAAATCTTAAGTTTGGAGCACACCCACATGCGCATGTGCACACACACCATCCCAAACTTCTAAGAATAACACACCCTAAGTTTGGCTCCAAGTTGGCCTGCTCTACCGGCTGCCAGCCTCAAAGTTTTCTTGTGGTTTGGGTTAAAGATTTCTTTGTTTTCTGGCATTAGTAAACTGCAGTGTGAATCAGCTCACCAAATGTGGCCACTTGGCAGTGGTAGGGCTCCTCACACTCGCCTGAGCCACCGTGGCACCCAGAGGGTGCTACAAATGAGGAACTCCTCTTCTTGCTGGTCTGGCAGGACACCCTTCCCTGGGAGACTCAAGCTGGATGTGGAGGGCGTCTTTCTCCCCTGCTCTTTGCAGCTGCTTCTTGCTGGGTTCAGCTCTAATTTTACCCTGGCTCCTTTAAACATTCCTCCAAGAGTGTTTGTCCTCAATAAATTGAACCATACGACTGTTCTGCTAGCATAAGCCTCCCCTAGGCTGGGTTGGGGAATAATTACAATGGTTTTCCAATTTGAGTGACCAACTCTAATGATGCCAGTCATCACGGGGACATTAGGGCCACAGGTGGACAAAAATATACTCCTACCCTGTCTTTGCCGTATGGATATTTGACATTCCATTTTAGAGACAGAGCCTTGGGCTCAGTCTCTGGCACTGTCCTGGTTTATTTCTTTGTCTATTTGACACAAGTTAGAGTCGTCTGGGACAAAGGAACCTTAATTGAGAAAACGCCACCATCAGATTGCCAGCTGAAAATCCGCAGGGCATTTTCTTGATTAATGATTGATGTGGGAGGGCCCAGCCCACTGTGGGCGATGCCGCCCGTGGGCAGGAAGTCCTGAGTGGTATAGGAAAGCAGGCTGAACAAGTCATGGGAAACAAGCCAGTAGGCAGAGCTCCTCCATGGCCTCTGCATCAGCTAGCTCCTGCATCCTGGCTCCTGCCCAGCCTTCCCTTCATGACAGAAAATAACCCTTTTCTCCTCAAGTTGCTTTTGGTCTTGGTGCTTTATTACAGCCATCGACAGCACACTAAGACAAGCACCAAGCAAAAAAGGAAGAAAAATAATAAGAATAAAAGTATTCTCTCTCCTTTTGGGATCCTCGCTTGTCAGAGGTACAGACAGCGGGCAGGGCAAGGTGGCTTCTTCGGTCCTTTCCAGTGCTGGCATTTCACAGTGACAGATTTCCTCCTATGCTAAGGAAGATGCCTGCAAGCCCCTCGTACATCCTACAGTTCTAGTTACAAGAAGCTACCACAGCAGGTACTGCGAAGACTAAGTATAGCGGTGTTAAGAAAAACTGCGGGGAGCAGGGCAGTGGTGGCGCACGCCTTTGATCCCAGCACTTGGGAGGCAGAGGTAGGCAGAATTTCTGAGTTCAAGGCCAGCCTGGTCTACAGAGTGAGTTCCAGGACAGCCAGGGCTATACAGAGAAACCCTGTCTCGAAAAGAAAAAGAAAAAGAAAAAGAAAAAGAAAAGAAAAGAAAAGAAAAGAGAAAAAAGAAAAAAAGAAAAAAATGTGGAGGAGTGAAGTGGGCAGTAAAGTAGATGCAGTGGCCGGATACAGATACATATGGGAAGGGGCATGAAACAGGGAAGTCAGATACCAAGCAGTGACTAGCAAGGCACAGACAGAGCTCAGCAGCAGATGTGACCTGAAGCAGGCAGGCAACTTAGGCAGGGCTAATGAGGAGGGAGGCCAGACAGTAAGGAGAGTTTGGGGTTTTCCGAGGGCCATTGGGTGGTTACAGTAGTAAAAAAACAAAACAAAACAAAACACACACACACACACACACACACAC
>JADRCD010198639.1:0-22075 GCA_019843815.1 Montemys delectorum | reverse complement strand
GAGAGAGAGAGAGAGAGAGAGGAAAACATTGTAGCACTGGATCCAGGCATAGTGACACACCATTTGTAATCCAGCCACCTAGAGGCTGAAACAGACAGGTTTAGAGGCCAGCCTGGCTATCTTTAAAGAAAAGAAGGAAAGAAAGGAAGGAAGAAAACAAAGAAAAAAGAGAAAGGTCCTAACTGTCATCACTCATTCAAACTTAACTCTCAATGTTTTGGATAAGGGCAGTCCACAATGAAACATTTTACACAGTATCTATATACACTGATACTTGTTTGAAAAGTGGCTACAGATCCTGGAGAGGGGTTCTTGGCCCCAAAGCTACTATAATCTTTCAGAAGGCGTGTTACTAAAGGAAACCATTGTGTGCCCTGTGGCTGATTCAGGATAAGTACTGTCATTCTAAGAGAAGTCTAAAATAAAGGGTTGGCAAAGGGGAAACAGAAGGCTTTGGTCTGGTTCATCCCTGGCCAGGGGGGATTTGCAGACCATGGGAGGAAGGCCTGAAATAATAAAGAGACTGTTTGCTTGCATCAGTGGGCCTGCCGCCCCCTTCCTTCACCCCTTCCTGCCTTAGAAACTGTTCGCTGCTAAAACAGACACCACTGTTAAATGCCAGGGAAAAAGATGAAAGGGACCTTCAAATAATACTACCTTAAGTCGCATGAAACCATCCCCGAGGGACAAATGCTGGCAGTTTCCCATAGTGCAATGTAATAAATGTCAAGTCCCTTCCCAACACATAAATAAACATGGAAATTATAAGGAACAGTCAGTTGTGAGATGGAATGAAATTGCAAACGGTACCTCAGCTAATCCCTCTGGTAATATCTGCTATTAAATTAGTTCTTAGAACATACATTCTAAAACCAACTCACAAACTATCCTAACCCATCTGTACTGCTTATTCCTTTTTTGTTGGGGAAGTCTGAACCTCCAGGTTTGCGGTCTGGAGTCCAGAGGGCGCAGGTTCTTGGGACAGTGTCATGGAGGCACCTGGAAAGCAGCAGTTTCCCACGAAGCTGCAGGTCGGCAGCACAGTCCTCCGATCGGCAATTCCTTTCAAAAACTGTCTGTGGGAGAGAAGATGCGGAGGGTGGTATAGAATTTAAGTGAACAAAAATAATGGTCAGCTACCTATTTGCAAACCAGTGCCCACCAGGCACTTTCCTCCCCACCCCAGGAAGATAGCTCCCCGGAGTGTGGAGGGGACTTCCTCAAGGTTCCAGGCAATCCCTGTCAACACTGGTCCTGAGGCCATGAGCACATGCCTTGTTCTAATGCCCAGATGACTGAGTGCTTCATAGAGTTCTTTCTGGAAGCATGCAGGTGGGGCTGGGGAAATGGCTCGGTGGGTAAGAGCACTTCCCTGTACCGGCCTTAACACCTCAGTTTGCATCCCCAGCACTCTAGAAAAGCCAGCCATGGCCATGCAGGACAGATGCCTTTCTGCACGCGCTGGTCTAAGACATCAGTCACCAGCCATTTGTGGAAAGTACTCTGACACATCAGTCTGTTCATCTCTTTAGGGGAAGAACAAAGACTTTCCTTGAACCATTTTCTGCACAAGCAGTGAGGCCATGTTGAATTATTAGTCCCAAAGGGAAATGTCAAAGGCCTTCAGGTCTTAGGGTTGAGAATGCAAGATGACAGAAATGATTTTAGCAGTCGGAGGTAAGCAGGGAATGTTGTTTCTCTCACCGGAGCTGGCCCTCAGCAGCCAAAGCTCCAAGGGCCTCAAGTTCAGTGGGTCAGAACTGGCTCAGGTTCCAGGGATGCTCTGGAGTGTGAGCCTGCCTGTGAAGGTTGGACATGCGATGGGGAACAACACCAGCTGAGGCTGGAACTCATCCGAAGTAGGAGGATGTGAGTTAGCGTTGGTCCCTCATTGTGGTCTCCACCTCTCTGATGTTCTAATGGAGAATGTCCTCCCTACTAGACAATGGAGGTGCTCCACAGCTCCCACTGTTTTACCATTTTAGGAGGATTTGGAAAAGAGAGCCTATTGCTCTTCACTAGCTCTGATTTATCAACCTTCAAATTCCTTCAAGGATCCTGCTCAAGTCAGTGAGGTTTTTCTCCTTCCTACTCAAGCACAGTTCTAGGTAGCTCGTTCCCTTGCACACTACCAGTCCACACGGCCTCTCAGAGTGCCAGTACGGACTCCAGCAAGCCTGTTGGCTAGTAGAAAGTCTAGACTCTACCAGACAGAGTAGTTTTGTCCATGGAAATTCATAATCGCATGCCACATTTCCAAAAGAATAAAGTGTCCCAGCCAACATTCCCTTCCTTAATTATCATGGAAGTCCTGGGGAAAGAGCAGCTTCCTGTGTTCTTTTGGACTCTACTGAAGCAAGGGAAAAGCCAAATTCCAAAGTAGCTTCAAGAAAAGACTTCGGTGATATCACATCACCACCAAGGGGGAGATGGAAGAGATGTGCAGATGTTTAAGTGAGATGAAAGGAAGGGCTCATGAGCCTTAGGGTAAGGATGAGGATGAAGGCACCCTTAACAAGCTGATAGGACGGAAACTTGATGGTGCATCGAAAGCGTGGCCCTGCTGAGGATGGTGCATCGAAAGCGTGGCCCCATTGAGGCCTTTCAATTGCTTATACATTGATAATTGTACTCTTTTTTTCCCTTTAGATTTATCTTCTCAATCTTATAACGTCAAGTCCTCAAAAACCAGACCTCAAAAACCCATTCCTGATCATATGTTTTTAACATTAGAGGCAAATGAGACAGATGTGGGCTCTTCCAAAGTCAGGTGTATGTGTACTATAAACCTGGAATGTGCTTATTGGTTGGAACCTTTGAATAACCATATAATGACTTTGTCTCTAGTGACAGGACCTGACTCAATCTATTTTCCATGAGACTCATGTGAACTACTCCAGCTTTGTCTCATGAACTCTTTCTATCCCTGGGTGAACCCTTGACTGAAAATGAGCTTTTTGTAGGCAGCATGGATGAAGTATGGGAGTGGAAGAGGTGGTATCAGGGGTGGTGATGGGAAAAGGTGGCTTCAGAGGTGGCAACTGACAGAGGTAAGGACTGAGGAGAGAATGGGATCTCAATCTATTCTGTGACAAACATACTTCAAGTTTGGGGCCCTGTCCTCCTAACCTCTGTCAACCTAGCTCTTAGATCCTACTCCCCATCTTTGGACAGACCCCTCAAATTTTACAGTTTAAACAAGTAGGCGCCACGAGACTCCCTAGTTGATGGTGAAACAAGAGTAGATGTGAACCGGCTTCAGTGTAGGCCAAGGGTCTGCTCAGAATCGTCTCCCCTCAAGCTCCTTACAATGCTATAAGAGAGCTCCCCCCTCAGAGAGGCACACACTAATGACTGCTTCCTGGTTGTCCAGCAGGGTCTGCGGCTCCAATAAAAGTCATACTATATGACTTTTAAGCCAACTACATAAAAAGTAACAGAGCTCTCTCCCAGTTATTCGTTCTTGGAACTTAGCTACTCTGAGCCAAGGGAACCTCGGGTTTTTATAAAGAGGTTCCTATGTGATTGAGCTGTCATAGGAGTAGGGCTCTCAGGGACTTCAGAGTCCCTGGTGGGGACCTGCTCTGTACAGAGAGATGAGGTGGCTTGACCAAGCCCTGCCAAGTGGAAAATCCATAAGCAGATTCACCATTTCCCCCATTTTTCTGTTACTGATTTTTTAGTTTCATTCCATTGTGGTCAGAACAGACATTTGGTATGGTTCAAGCTTTGTTGAAATTTGTGTTTTCACATGAGGTTCATTGCGGAGACTGTTCCTTGTACATTGGAGAGGATGGATGATCACTGGCCGATCTTCTGTTGGGTAGAATGTTCTGCACACGTCTGTTGGGTCTATTGATCTACAATGCTGCTTAACTGTTCTGCTCTTTGTTGGTTGTGGTGTTTCGAATGAGAATGTCCCAGCCCTCCCTCACTCACCTGAAATCTCCATAGGTCATCTAAATGTTTGGTTCCCAGTTGGTAGATTGTTTACTAAGGATTAGAAGGTGTGGCCTTGTTGGAGGATGAGGTGTGTCATAGGGGCTGGGCTTTGAGGTTTCAAAAGCTCACAATAGTTCCTGTCTCAGTCTCTTTCTGCCTTATGCTTGAAGATGTAAGTCTTTAGTTACTGCTCTAGTGCCCTGTCTGCCTGCCTGTCTGCCTGTCTGTCTGCCTGTCTGCCTGCCTGCCTGCCTGTCTGCCTGTCTGCCTGTCTGCCTGCCTGTCTGCCTGCCTGTCTGCCTGTCTGCCTGTCTGCCTGTCTGCCTGCCTGTCTGCCTACCTGTCTGCCTGTCTGCCTGCCTGTCTGTCTGCCTGCCTGTCTGCCTGCCTGCCTGCCTATCTGCCTGTCTGTCTGCCTGCTTGTCTGTCTGTCTGTCTGTATGCCTGTCTGCCTGTCTGACTGTCTGCCTGTCTGCCTGCCTGCCTGTCTGTCTGCCTGTCTGCCTGTCTGCCTGTCTGCCTGTCTGCCTGCCTGCCTGTCTGCCTGCCTGCCTGCCTGCCTGTCTGTCTGTCTGTCTGCCTGCCTGCTTGCCTGCCTGTCTGTCTGTCTGCCTGTCTGTCTGCCTGCCTGTCTGCCTGCCTGTCTATCTGCTTATCTGATTGTCTGTCTGCCTGTCTGCCTGCCTGCCTGCCTGTCTGCCTGTCTGCCTGCCTGCTTGTCTGTCTGTCTGTCTGTCTGTCTGCCTGTCTGCCTGTCTGCCTGTCTGACTGTCTGCCTGTCTGCCTGTCTGTCTGCCTGTCTGTCTGCTTGCCTGTCTGCTTGCCTGTCTGCCTGTCTGCCTGTCTGTCTGTCTGCCTGTCTGCCTGCCTGTCTATCTGCTTATCTGATTGTCTGTCTGCCTGTCTGCCTGCCTGTCTGCCTATCTGTCTGTCTGTCTGCCTGTCTGCCTGCCTGTCTGCCTGTCTGTCTGTCTGTCTGCCTGTCTGCCTATCTGCCTGCCTGCCTGCCTGTCTGCCTGCCTGCTTGTCTGTCTGTCTGTCTGTCTGCCTGTCTGCCTATCTGCCTGTCTGTCTGCCTGTCTGTCTGCTTACCTGTCTGTCTGTCTGCCTGCTTGCCTGCCTGTCTGCCTGTCTGTCTGCCTGCCTGCCTGTCTGCCTGTCTGTCTGCTTGCCTGTCTGTCTGCCTGCCTGCCTGTCTGTCTGTCTGTCTGTCTGTCTGCCTGCTTGTCTGCCTGTCTGTCTGTCTGTCTGCCGGCCTGCCTGCCTGACAGAAGCCATCTGGGAAAGGCTATGGTAAGCAAATGATTTTCCTGGAGAGGGCCCACAGTTTTGCATGGTTGCACAATAGGTATGTTCTGGCAAGGCACAACTCTAGAGACTTCATCCCAGGATTGCTTCTCACTGCTGATATGCCTTTCCTGCCTAATACCTAATGATTCCTGGGCATCAGCCTACCTTATTGGGTAAATTTACTGCAGATCAACATGAAGATGAGCTTTCATGAATTAATGCTGGTTATATGAATTAATGACTTTATAGAATTCCTAATTTGAATCAAAGAATTTTAAGACGAGAGCTTAAGGGATGGTTTTAGTTGTTTTGCCAGGCAGATGTAATAAAGTTAGAGTCAAGAATAGAATGCACCACCTCCCCCATAGAATAGTGAAGAAAGGCTGCATAATAAGAAATAAAATGAACCTTCATAAATTACACTAAGAAGAGACCTAGGCTTGGGACAGATTGGTGATCAAGGAAAAATATTCATTCTAGGTCAAGTTCAAGGATGAGGCCACAGGTGTGCACTATGATAAAAGCAAGGCCATGGGCAACTGTTGCTCTGAACTTATAATGAGCTTACAGAATGAAACACTGCTTAGAACTTACTATTGACATCTTTCTGTAACTCCTCCCCTTTGTGCAACATTTTATCTATGAGGTAATTTTATAAAGAACTGAGAAGGAATAGTGTGTGACTTTTGGGGTTCAGCCCCATCCACCAAATAAATATCTGTGGCTTTGGGGGCTCTGCACCATCCACCAAATGTATATCTGTCTGTCTGTCTATACATATGGACACTTAAGAGTTAAAAGAGTTCAGAGTTTCTCAGAGTGTTCTTGCCAGCCCCAGATAGTTATGTTTTGTTCCCTCAGTAGTACTGACCTTGTAAATTGTCCATTGCTGTCAGCAGACAGTCAGCTGCTCTCATCATGACCCCAATTGCTAACACTATACCCCTTTTCACTGCATGCCTCCATTAACCCTCTGATGTCAAACCTGGCCTTTGGCACCTGCCTGCTTGCCTGACTCTGTGCTTTCTGCCATGTTGGTCATAGACTCGCCTTCTGAAACTGTAAGCAAACCCCTAGTCAAATGCTTTCTTTTCTAAGTTTGCCTTGATCATGTTGCCTTGTTACAGTGGAACAGTAATGAAGACAGATGTCTTCTGTTAGAGCCTTTATCGACCCATAGTTGAAAGTGAGGCATCAGGGTTGAGTTTCATGTTACTGCCCCGGTCCCTTTTCAGGTCTGTCAGTATATTTGTTTTACGTGTGTAACTTTTCTGATGTGGGAGTTTACATGTTGATAACCCCTCTGACACTTTTAGTATTGTGTAAAGGCCTTCTCTGCCTTCAGAGACAGCTCTTCCCCTATTGTCTACTTTACGTCTCTATGTGTGAGCTGTGCTTATTCTCCTTTGGTCAGCATTCATGTAGGGTTTTTTTTCTGCCCATATGTATACTGTTGGACCAGAAGTGAATTTCTCGCAGACAATTTGATTTCCTGTGTCTTTTAACCCATTCCATCACTATATGTTTTTATTCCCAGGAGTTTAGTCTCTTTACAGTAATTACAGAGAGGTCTTTTATTAACATGTGCACATGGGTATATGCATATTCACACGTGTGTGCTTGTGGGATTTACATGCATCTTGAGGAGATGACTACATTCTGATGCTTATTACATCAGTGTTCTCAACAGCAACAAAATCGAAACAACCATCAACAGGTAAATTAAAAAAGAAATGGTGTAACATATAAGACCCTCGACTCCTAATGGGAGCCAAACTTCTGAGTGGTTTTTGGTGCAGCAATAGATTTAACAATCTGTTATCAGAGTGTTCATGTTAATACCCATGCGCACATGTTAATAAAAGACCTTATCTGAACACTGCCAACCCAATAATCTTTCTTGAGTCAGGAATACCAGACACAAAAGCAGGATGCACAATTTAGAATCTGGGCTGAGTCAAGCCCCTTAGTAAATTAGGAAAGCAGTTGTTTTAAGGGTCAAAACAGTGAGTCCTGTACTCAACACCAGAGAATAAGTGGTACCCATGTGTGTGTGTGTGTGTGTGTGTGTGTGTGTGTGTGTGTGTGTGTGTATGTGTGTGTACACACATTGGCCACACATGTCTACACATTTGTATGCTGGGATTGAAATTTGATTCCTGTGCCTGGACCTGGACCATTCTCTTCTGGGAAAATGGCCAATTTGTTTCCTAGGAATCATCTCTGGGAGGTAAGATGGCTGGCACAACACAGCTTCAACATGCTGGATGAGGACAGAGATTCCAGGAATAATGAAAACTTTCTCTATGGCGTGAAGCACAGAGAGTACGGCTATAAGGTAACAGCCCAGTTACAGTGTTCTTCTCAGGTAGCAACCCCAACAGCTCTAAGTTTGGTCTCTGTAGTGGCTATTCCTGGTTGTCAATTTGACTATATCTAAAATGAACTACAATCCAGAATTAGAAGGCTCACCTGTGGCCCTAATCTGGAGGCTGAGAGATACAAATTTCCGACCTGAATCTTGGCATGGAGACCTTGAGGAAAAGTGGCTATGAATCCCAGAGGATTAACATAAAAAGCTCTATGAGTTCAAGATCATCTGGGATTAAAGGTGTGGTGACATAGTGGCTATGAATCCTAGAAGATTAAGACTGGAAGATCTAGCAAGGTCATCTGGGGTTAAAGGTGTGGTGGCACACACATTTAACCTGGGCCACACTTTTTGCTGGAGACCCATATAAGGACATTGGAAGAAGGAAGGCACTCTCTGCTTCACCTGCTTGCCTTGTGGGACTGAGCAACTGCTGGATCCTTGGACTTCCATTCACAGCTGCTGCTGTGACTGTTGTTGGGAGTTGATTGTTGGGAATTGGACTACAAACTGTAAGTTATCAATAAATCCCTTTACTACATAGAGACTACCATAAGTTCTGTGACTCTAGAGAACCCCGACTAAGACAGTCTCTGAGGAACCTGTCAAGTTATTTTTACCTGTACCCAAAGTCCTCTGGGAAAGCCTAGTGTGGATTTCCATCAGACCAGGCCACACTCATCTTGACTAGAGTCTCTTCTATCTGGCCCTTTCCCCTCTACCTGCAGTCTGCACGGCCAACTACTCACTCTTCTGAAAGCAGCCTTCACTAGCTGTGAGGGTTGATCTCATCTCTCCTTGTTCCTGGAAGCTAAAACCTCTCTCCAGAGACAATGGCTTTCTGCCTCAGACTTCTGAGGCCGAGGAGCAGTGTGTCCAGCAGCCTCCAGCTTAGGTTCTTCTTGGGGCTTCTTCCTCACCCCACTCTTCACCCTGGATACCCCTGGGGATTACACTTGTATCCAGAAAATCCTTTTTCTCATTTCTCACTGAACCCTTACCTGATTTTTTAAAAGATGGGGCTAGCAAATTTGGGCTGGGAAGAGTGAGATAGGACATCACTGAGTTTGTGGTCTTTGCCGTCTTCCAGTGACTCAACAGACAGGTATATCATGCAGTTATTGTCTGTGGATAGACATGAGCATATGGTGACAATTCTTTTTCTATTTCCATGTGTGTTTTAGGCGTGTGTTTATACATGCTTGCATGTATGTGGGCATGTGTGTAGAGGCCAGAGGTTGATGCTGGGAATAATCCTTGATCATTCTTCCTCCTATTCTTCAAGGCAGCTCACATACATGCCTGCCTCTGTAGGCAGTGTGTTCAGAGGAGTGCCTGTCTATTCACGCCTTGTGAGGGCTGGAATAGCAGGTGATCCACCAAGCCCATCCAGGATTTATATGGGCTCTTGGGTCTGAATGTGTTTCTCATGTTTGTGCAGCAAGCTTTTCTACCACTGATCCATCCTTCCCTGTCTACTGCGGCATGCAAACTTTATTTATAAAAATGGACTTTGCCACAGGCTGGGGCCTGCTGACTCCTGCTGTATAATATTTAGCTAATGAACTCTTTACTACCTTTGGGCTGAGGTTTGGGGATGGATGCATCTGGTTCTAATGGCATCTGCCTCCGAGGCAGCAACCAGGACATGGGAGTGAGGGGCTGGGAACTCACTGGGTGGCACCAGCTGCTCAGGCCTCAAGGGACCCATTTCTACTTCCACATCCACACTAGAAAAATCCCCCTTCTCAGGTAACAGGAAGGGAAAGCGTTAAATGTGTCTGTTAGGATCAGAGAAGGCCCCGTTTCTTAGAGAGGCATTACTTCTTTTAGATTAAACTACAGTTATGTGCAGGTTGCTAAAGCAACCAGGTTCCAGGCTGAAGCCTCTGAAAAGTGAGAAGATTGGGCTGGGTAGGAGCAAGTGTGTTCCAAAGCCCGCCCAAGGGGACTAATCAAGAAGGCTGTATCTAAAGGCAAACACGCAAGCAAGATGTACTCCGGTACATCGTGTGACTTCACGGCAGGCGTCTGCCTCATCCTGCAGCATTTGTCAGGACCACAGAAGTGACATTTATGACTGGGTATTCCTCCATAGTACTGCTCCAAGTATGAGAGGCCCCAGCTTGGTGCTAGTGTTGGACGACCCTTTGTCATCGGGTGTCTTAGTCATTGTTCTCTTGCTGTGAAGAGACTCTGTGACCAAGGCATTTTACTGAGGGCTTGCTTGCAGTCTTAGTTTTGTCCATTACCATGGTGGCGAGCAGCATGGTGGCACGCAGGCAGGTGCTGGGACAGTAGCTGAGCGCTACATCATGATTCATGGATGGAGAGGAGGAGAGGAAACCAGAGCAGGCTTGGACTTCCCCAGTGACACGCCTCCTCTAGCAAGGCCACACCTCCTAATCCTTCCCAAATAGTGCCACTTCCTGATGACTAAACATTCAGCTACTAAACATTCGGCTATTCTTATTCAAAGTACCACACCTGGCATGGTATTTTATCATTTTTAAATGGTATAATTGCCCTAACCTGAGAATAGGTTTCTCTGTCCCAATTTGTTTGTATACTCTTTTAATAAAACTCAACAGCGCTGTTCATGAGGTCCATGGTAAGGCAAGGTGGTTTCAAAATTTCAGCTCTGCTTCAGCTTTTTCCTAATGGAGGAAACATAAGATGGTTGCTTTTGCTGTTGCTGTTTTAAGAGAGGTCTCACTATGGAACCTTGACTGACCTGGAACTCTATGTGGAGCAGGCTGGCCTGGCACTCTGTGTAGACCAGAATGGCTTTGAATTCACATAAATCCACCCAAGTGCTGGGATTAAAGGTGTGCACTATCACCCATGATATATATATGGATGTGTGTGCATGTATATATATAAAATAATATATGTATATATATGTGTGTGTGTATATATATGTCTCTATATATGTCTATATATGTGTGTATATACATATATATATTATATTATTTTTTTAAGATCAGATCTTTTATACCTCAGCCTGACCTTGAGCTTGCTATATAGCCAAGGATGACCTTGAACTTCTGACTCTCTTGTCTCCACCTTTTGAGGTCTGGGATTATAGGGATGTAGTCAGTACACTTGGTTTCCATGGTGGTAGGATTGAACCCAAGCCCTCACATGTGCTAGGTAAACACTCTGCCTACTGAGCTACCAAGCCCAGTATTGATCTCTCCCTGTGTCAGTCACCTTTACGTGGCTAAGACAAAACGCCACAGAGAAACAACTTAAGACAGCCAACACACCATCTCTTTCACCATTTGTATTTCCTCTACTTGATGTTTTGAAAAATAGACTCATACACACACACACACACACACACACACACACACACATCCCTGTGGCATAAATCACTGCTAATCATAGCACAAACTAGTCAAGGAGGGATTCCCAGAGGGAGCTCACAGCATATCCTATGTCATTGAACAGCCTTGCAGAATGGCACAGGCCTTTGTTCCTTCACAAGGGCTTTCTCTGTGGAGACACTCATGTGAGATGGGGTTTGGAGGTAAGTATTAGGGGTTAATAGTTAATGAGAGAAGACAGATCTCTGCATTCCCTGTCTCCTCTCCAGTATGGGAGATGATCAAGTTGTTGAACAGAATCCATCGTGATGGAGCTCATAGAAGGAGCAGGAAGCTGAGTGGGGGAGCTGAGATGGTTCTCTGAGGTAGTCACATCGAGGGTGAAATTTCAGACATAAAGCCTGGCCTTGAGAAGAGCAGGGTGAAAAACTTCACAGAAGAGGGGCCAGTGGGGCCTGAGGATGGAAGAGCACACGAAGTTTGAGGGTGGCTGGACTGCAGTATGTGGGTGACCCTGGAGAGTGCTGGAGAGTCAGGGCACCACGGTTCAGGGTCCTGCTGACTCTGAGAGGAAAGCCGTGGAGGGGTCATTCAGGGACACAGGTGGGGTGCACCATCTAGGTGAGAAGCCTGTGGCTGAGCCTGGGGGGACAGAGGACTGATGGGGTTGGGGGAAGGCACAGTGGGGGGAATCCACGTGCTACTGTGTCCTATTTGAGCTCGCAGTGACAGAGACAGTTCCTGAGCTCTGCTTCCTGGTGTGGCCCTTGCTAGCTGCCCATTGCTTTTCCCTCTGACAGAGCCAACATCTGGAAGCCACATGGTGGGATGGTGGAGATGGCTAAGCTGACTCGATTTTGTTGTTTTTCATAATCAGGCAAAGAAGAATAAGCAAGAGCGGCTTCCCTAGAAAGTCTCAGGCTCCTGGGCAATCCTTCCAATCTAAGAACAATATTTTTCTTTTCTTTTAATTTCAACCAGAGAATGACATGGTTGGAAAAAAAAGTAAGGCTACTCTTTCCACCCTACACACCCCACATCGGGTCTTTTCTCTCTGAAGGGCAAAGCACTGTTGTACGTGTCTGCTGGTCTTCATCTTGGTGATTATATCTGTGTCGCTAGAGAGCATACTGATGTGATGACTCAGTTTACCAGATGAATGCATTGTCTCACTGAATTCCTGACACCAGCTAAGGAACCACAGCTCCTTCTCACCTCCTTTCTGTCTCACAGGCAAATTGCTATTCTTAGCATGTGTACCGCTGCAGGTCCCAAGCTAGCTGTCAGGATCACTGGTCAATTTATTAAAAACCATGCCACCCCATAAGTTTCTGAATTCATGTGTCTAAGTGGGTTCAGGAATTTTCTTTTCCTTTGTCAACATCAGTTCTCATGTGAGTGTATGTGTAGGCACACTCAAGTATGGTGGCCGGTAGGAGTGCCTGCATATGGAGGCACAGGGTTGACATTGGGAGCCATCCTTGGTTTCTCTCCCACCTTATTCATTGAGGTAGAGTGACTTTTTAAAAAGAAATAATGGATTTATTTTACTTTATGTGCATTGGTATTTTGTCTGCATGTATATGTGTCAGGTCTCTTGGAGCTGGAGTTACAGATGCAGTGTTGGTGCAGGGAATCGAGCCTAGATCCTCTGAAGAGCAGTCGGTGTTCTTAACCACAGAGCCATCTCTCCAGCAGCTGAAACAGAGTCTCTTAATCAAATCCAAAGCTTGCCAATATGGCTAGTCTCCTTAGCCAGCTCGCTCTTCCCATTCCCACCTTCTCACGCTTGTGTGGCCAGCCCTTTAGACACTGAACTATCTTCCCTACTCCCAAGCTTCTTACATGATCCCAAAAGCACCTGGGGCCGCTGGCACTGGGCATGCAGGCCAAGATTCTAAAGCCAGGGCCTGGCACTGGGCATGCAGGCCAAGATTCTAAAGCAGCCAGGGCCTGGCACTGGGCATGCAGGCCAAGATTCTAAAGCAGCCAGGGCCTGGCACTGGGCATGCAGGCCAAGATTCTATTGCTAACCTTGGCAGTTTTGAGTAATACACAGCAATTTCTTGTTTCATCGAGCTCTGTGATCTCTTCCAACTCAGCAATTTAGGTATTACTATATTACTGAGAGATTTACGTATTAAGAGAACTATTATTCATCTACAATCTAGTCACTCTGACGACATCTTTGTTTTTACTATGAACTGGCTTAAAGGCAGAGACCAAAATCTATAAGTAGTGTTCATGCTCTTATGTCTACGTGATTTTGCTTTGGAGCTAATGTAGTCTTGACTACATGTCCTTTTCCATAGAGGCCAAACTGTATCCAGGAGCACGTGGCTTTAACTTAACAGAGAATCATCCCTATCCAGGCCTGCCTCTTCCTGTGTTTGTCCAGTCACTCCAGTCCCAGTCTAGCATGGCTTCTGTTTGAACCATAGCATTACTTAGCATGTTGCTTCTTAAGGTTTTTTATTGTTTACATGTATCTGTGTGTATGTGTGCATGTATGTGCACATGTGTGCAGGTGCTCTTGGAAGCCAGGAGGAGGCGACAGATACCCTGGAGCTGATGTTACAGGAGTTTGTGAGCCACACAGAATGGCCACTGGAAATCAAATACCTTTCCTGGGAGGGAGCTTTCATAATCTTGGATTGGGTGTGACCACACCCATCTGTCATCTCAGCACTTGGGAGGCTAAGGCAGGCAGACTACAAGTTCAAGGATAGCCTGGGCTGCACGACAAGCAAGACTGCATCAAAAAACAAAATAAAAGTTTATAATCTCTCTTATTCACAGAATAACCCTTTGCCTTCTAAGTATTCTGTTTATTTTTATGTCAGTTGGCCTTTCTTTTCCATGTCCCACACGTCCTGTAAACTCAGTTTTCCTTGGCTGCCAACTCATGATTAGGGCAGGGCACTGACTAACAGGTCCATCAATGCTTTGAGGTGAATGGCTGCAAGGAAGGCTAGGGCTTAACTGTGGGGACTTCAAATTCTGGAAGTGGGGTTCAGTCAGCGAAGGCCGGCTCGTACTGGTGCCTGAAATAGTTTATTCAACTCTTCAGAGAACAATGAATCAACAGTCTGGCTAACTGCTAATTAATGAACCCAGAGTGACCAAGAGTGATATTTTGATACCAGTCTTTCCCCTTATCTCTGGCTTGGATTGGGTCACTGACTGTCTTAGACAACACTAGCCAATAAAGGTTTTAAGGTGTTCTTCAGTGAAGAAGATCCGCTTCAGCACTCTATGAACCCGTGGGAATGAGGGTTAGGTCCAGGCAAAGTTGCTCAGAGCTACAACATACTGACTAGAGTTAGCGGCTTTCTCCCTGATCAGTACTGAGGCTTGGCAGACACAAGGTGCTGAGGTAGATTTTAATACATTACATGCCAGTGTCTGCTATACAACCTTGGGCAGGTTTTTGTTTGTTGCTCATTTGTTTGCTTTTTAAACTAGCAAGATTTTGCCTTCGAGAACAGAGTAGTTATTCTGGACTGGGGTTCTATTACTAGGAATTACTGAAGAGTAACGGGTATCAAGGCTGACTTCTTGTCACTGCTCCATAGTTAGCGAAGACCTGATCATATTACACACATACCACACACACGCACACACGCACACACGCACACACACACACACACACACACACATGCACGCACAGTTTATATATTTATTGTATGAATGTTTTGTCTTCGTGAGTGTCTGCCCCTTGTATGCCTGGTCCCTGTAGAGGTCAGAAGAGGGTATCAGATCCTCTGGAACAGGAGTTACAGGCAGCTATAAGCCACTGTGTGGATGCTAGGAATCAAACATAGGTCCTTAGAAAGAATAGCCGGTGCTCTTATCAGATGAGCCATCTCTCCAGCCCCCAGTGTTTGGTTCTTAATATGGAACCCATCTTCCTGCCTTCTCCTCCCTGCTTTCTTTGTGCTTCACCGTAAGGCTGACCCTGCACGGTGCCTTCCTCTCTCACTTAGAAATGCTGTGTCCTTCTAACCCCTCCTTCATCTCCCTTGTACCTTGTTCTGAGCCTAAGTGACCAGTAGGGCTCAAATGCCACCTTCATATGTGTGTGTGTGTGTGTGTGTGAGAGAGAGAGAGAGAGAGAGACAGAGAGACAGAGAGACAGAGAGAGAAAGAGAGAGAGAGAGGAGGGAGGAGGGAGAGAGGGAGAGGGAGAGAGAATGTGTGTATGTGTGGGTGTGTATAAGTAGAGAAAGCTAGTTGAATGCTTCTCTCTCTCCCCCTCCCCTCCCCTTCCCTCTCTGTCTCCCCATCCCTTTCCCTCTCCTGCTGTTGATGTCGCCCACGGTGGCCATGATGTAACTCACTGCTTCAAGTGCCTGCCTTGACTTCGCCACAGCCATGGGTTGACATCTAGTGTCAAGGGCTAAAACAAACCCTTGCTTCCCTGAGTTTTTTTCTGCCAGAGTCTGCCAGGGTATTTTATCAGAAACAGAAACAAAACTAGATGGGTTCTAACCTGATTCTTCTGGGCGATCCTTTGTCCCTTCTTCCAGCGAAGCACTGGTGTCAGGTCTGGCAGCTCCCGCTCTTCCGAACCAATCACATGCTCACCCAGGCTGTAGGCAGCTTCAAACACAATGGGGCTGATGACATCTTGGACCCTCCGCTGTGATGGCAAACAAGAAGGAACGTTAGCAGTGAACATCTGGGGTTGGGGCAGCATTCCACTGTGTACAAAGACCCATCCACCACGCCACTCCCTCACCTCGGGTGGTTCTCACAACCACCTGCACAGCTAACATTTTGTCTTGTAGGCGAGGTAGGTGAGGCCCAGGGCAAAGGTCAGTTTGTCCTGGTCTCTGTTTCCAGGCAAGGATTTCTCAGACTTCCTTGCATGATGTTAATCCTCTTCCCCAGAGCATATGGAAGGCATTAACTAACTTGTCCCCTACATGTGGCAAGTTAGATGCCAGTTGGTGGTTGGAGAACATCTGTGCTCTCTTTGCTAAGCCTTTCCTGGGGGTGTACACGGCCACTGCACTTTTGCACTGAGGTTAGAGTTTTCTGTCAGGGCAGGGGAGCCAGCAACACTGCCCCAAACAGTGTCTGTGGTGGTAAAGCCATCAGTGATGTCAGATGCAAGTTTGTGTTCATTTCTCCAGAACTCAAGGACTTCGAGGCCCAAGGGAATGGTAGACTGGTGGGACGGGAGCTACCTTTTCTGTTGCCATGATAAAGCATGACCACTGAGGCAACTTATAGAAGAGGCTATTGGAGTTATGGTTCAGAGGGTTAGAATCCGTCATGGTGAGGAGCGTGGCAGCAAAGGCAGGAACCGGAAGCTGAAAGTGGGAAGGGGTGAGGCGGGGTGGGGGGGGAACTGCAAGTGGGGGAGACTTAAATCTCAAAGCCCACTTCCTGTGACACATTTCTGCCAAGCAAGGCTGAATCTTCTACACTTTACTAAACAACTTTACTGCCTGGAGATCAAGTATTCAAATCCTGGAGCCTATGGGGGTGTGGGGAGTACAGCTCTCTTTCAAACCACTACAGGATGGAAGAGAAGATTCCAGGTCCACGCTGTGGCTTCTAGAGATAAACAACACGATCCAGGATCCTACCACCACACGGGACAGGAACAAGGAGGGCCCAGGCCTGTTAAAGACCTGGGGCTTGTCAACTTTTAACTTCATGATCTTTATGCACAGCGGCACTGACTCTGGGTGACTCTGGGCCCTGCACGCTCACAGGTGAGAGTTAGAGGCAAGAGTTGTGCTGGTCAGTAGTCTTGCACTGTGTCAGCACATTAGCTGGGGGGGTCGTCTGTCTTAATGGTTAGGCTGAGGAGGTTGTCCCCACAGCCCAGTCTCTCTTCTCTGTAACCAGCACGGAGAACATGGGGTCTGGTGCAGGGAACTGAGAAAGGCCTTGTAAGGAACATGAGAAGGGAGAGATGGTTGCCAGAATTGTACTTGGGTTTTCTAGGAGTGGGGCAGTCTAGTTAGTAAGTGTGGGGGTGCACACCAAAATAAAGCAAGGTTAAACACCATCTCACTGTTCCACTTGTCAATAGGAGGCTTGAACAAACAGCCCATGAATTTGCACTATTCTCTGTGAAGTCTGGAGGAGTTAGGATTGGAGTCTCATTGTGTCCAAAATGGCAGAATGTTCCAAATGTCTCAGGAAGCACCCAGAAGAGGGCTTTCTTCAGCCTTTTACAACAGCCAACTCCCTCCCACAGAGGTGGTCATGGTTGCCCTTGGGGACAGCTGGGGACAGACTCTCATCCAGTGTGAGAGAACACCGGCCAAGCGGCTTGGCTGTTAACTTCATTGCCCTCTCTATGCTCAGCACGCACCCTGGGGAACATCAGTGTCCTTTGTGACGATGCCCATTAAGTGACTATAAGAATGACAAATGACCCCCATTTTGGATGAAATATGCTTTAGAAGGGAAGGGAAGGTGGCCAGCCCCCAGACTGTGGCAGAGTTGGTCCACAGAGTGGGGTAGTCCACTTAGTAAGCATGGGGGCAGGGCACACCAAAATAAAGCAGGGTTAAACAGTGCCTCGCTGTGCTGCTTGTCAATTCTGGTTTTACTTCAGTTGTGTCTGAGAAGGGGGTTATGGTCCCCGGTTTACTGAGCCACGGCACCCAGGGTTTTCTCATAGATATTCTTATGATAGGGTGTTGAGCAGAATGCAGTTAAGGGTGTTGGATGCTAGAACCTTCCTGTAATGGTTCTGGAGGGGAGATGGGAGGCAGATGTAGCTAAGAGGTAAGGTCTGGGGGGTGGGACAAAGGGACACGGTGACATCAGAGGCAGGTGCCTGGACAAGAAGCAGATGATGCACATCTGCGTTCAGTAAAACATCCACCTGGGAAAAGAGTCAATCCTTCAGCCTAAACAAGAAGACAGGACCTCCCCAGCAAAGTGATGCAAGCGTCTTAGATAAAAGATCTCCAGAAAGTTCTCTGGAACTCTTCCTCTTAGGACAGATCTTTAACACATGCACCTAGGATCCAGGTGCCCACAGCCTGCGATTCAAAGCTGGTTGATGGTACATAGAGAGGGGGATGGTACATAGAGAGGTGGGTGAAGAGAGAGGGGGATGGGTGGATAGAGAGGTGGGTGGAGAGATGCCAAATGCGCACATTTGTAGCTGCACTCTTGGCACTTCTTTGAGATTGGTTAACTATTTCACAGTCTTGCACTTTAATATTTAAATGTTTCACATCAAAGTAAGTCTACAAGGACACTGTTACTCTGGGCAAGGGTGGGGGGGGGGGAAGACGAGAGCGGAGGAGGGGCAGCAGTCCAGGCACATGTCTTCAGGGCCTTCCCTAAGCTCTGAGTTAACCTTGTTTTTAACTCGGTCCCCAGCCTGTCTGGTGGGTGGATTTCTGTTTGCCTTTTACAGAGGGGCACAGCAGAGACCTAGGAGCTTCATCTCAGAGCTCCCTGTGTGGTAGGACCAGACTTCCAGGAACCAAAAGCAATGGGGATTCCCTTGCTGTCCATTAATACCTTGCTTGCTGCTGTGTTGAGGGTCCCATTGTGTTGCTGGTTAGAGCTGGCTTTGCGTATGCTGTGCACAGTACAGGCTGACCTCATGACCTTCCTGCCCCAGTCGTCTGAGTGCTGCAAACACAGATAGGTGTGTGCAAATACCCAGCTCTCATAAAGTGCTATTTCAAAACCATTTGGATCACAATAGGTTCCAGCAACTTCTTTTAAAAATGCCTTGTCCCGGGGCTTGGGAGATAGTTTGATGGAGAAGCTACCTGTCCTGCAAGCCTGAGCTTGGGTCCCCAGCAAAGATGGGCATGTTGGTGTGCACTTGAACCCTAGTGTAAGGGAGCTACAGACAGGAAGATCCGGAGGGTTTGATCTAGGCAAAATGGCAAAGTGCAGGTTCACTGAGAGATCCTGTCTCCAAGACAAAGGTTGAAGATAAGAGAGGAAAATACCCTGGCTTCTATAGGTACATGTGTGGGTGAGCACCAGCCCCCTCCCCCCCCACACACACACATGAGAGTACACACACACACAGCATAGCCCTCAACTCCCAACCCCCTGCCCAAGAGCACAATACACCACCCTCAAAAAGATAAATGAATAGTTGGTAGTTTATGACCACACACAGTGACTGCCCAGGAGGGAGACCTTAGCCATGGTGTGTCTGAGTCTGGACTGTGAATACTAGCTGGCATCTAGGTGAGTGGATGCTATTCTCTGGCAGCCACTACATGAGCCTACTTTAATGAATGAGTCTGAAAAGCAGCTTCTTCGTGTTGCAGTAGCTGGGAGTAGCCGGGAACTCAAACCACATTGTGTGGTGGGCGGAGGCAGAGGAGGGGGCAGGGATTAGAAACAGGCCCTGCAGAAGCCTCGCCTCTCCTTTGGCTGGACTGGTCTGCTCCAAGCTGCAGAGGGAAAATAGCAGGCTGTTTGGGGGTTTCCCCATCATTTTTTGGAAGTCCTGCTTCCTTCTGTTCCGCACCACATTAAGTGGAGGGACTGGCCAGAGTAGAAGTCTGTGGCTCTCTGGCATTCACCACAGTGGCTCAAATTTTACTACTTAAAAAGTCGCTACTACAAGCTAATTTAAATTTTTTTTTTTCCTTTTTCTTTTCCTTTGAGGCGAGGTTGAATTACCGCAGACTGGCTCAAAGTTTTTAATGCAATCAAAGATGACTTCTGATCATTTTACTGCCACCCCAGAGTGCTGGGGTGACAGGCGTGCCCCATCTCTCAAGGCTGCAATGCCTATTAGGCCTCATCTGAAGAAAGGCCAACATCAGCCTCTTCCTGCTGAAGGCATCGGGACTTTCCTACTTTGAAAACTGAAGGCACGCTCAGGGAGGGCACCCAGGCTGGTGGCGGAGCGGGCCGTGGCTGGGGTTTTAATAGGGAATGAAACACATGCTTCCGAATTTATTGGGTGTTTACTTTATGCCAGGCAGTGTGCTGGGCAGCAGGGAGACAGACATGAAAGACCTGGAGAGAATTAACAGTTCCTGAAGGAAAAGCCAAGCCATGACAACGTCCTACGACATGCACTAGGGTAGAGGTGACTTTGAAGACATAAAGAATCAGACCTGATTCTTAATGGCCTGGCAGGCTTCCCAGAAGAGGTTCTCCTGAGTTGAGCTGTAAGACAGAAGGACTTGCGCCAGACAACAGGTGTGAGGCTCAGCTGGCACAGCAGTGCCCAGGAAGCTGAGAGGTGTTAGTGACCATATAGACCCAAAGACAGAAAAGTCAGGCTCATGGGCAGGGGCAGGGTGGCTCATGCAAAAACCAGATCACTGATGTCCCGGCTTGAGCCTGAATGAACCCCGTGCTAAAGGCTAGGGAGCACAGGGAGAGAGTTCCCATGATCCTACAGGCTGTGTCTGGAAGGCTTTGCTAGCTGCAGCACAACAGTATTGATGGCAGTAGGCGAGGGAAGAGGCCGGGAAGGGTTAAATAAAAAAACATTTCTTTTGGGATAGCTCCCATTCTAGTTGGAACAACATCTGCTCCATACGTGTGGGGAGGCCATGAAGGGCAATCTGCACGTCTGCTCCATATGTGTGGGGAGACCATGAAGGACAAGCTGCACATCTGCTACATACGTGTGGGGAGGCCATGAAGGGTAAGCTGCACATCTGCTACATATGTGTGGGAAGGCCTAGGTCTAGCCTGTGTATGCTCTTTGGTTGGCGGTTCAGACTTTGAGAGCCCCAAGGGTCCAGGTTAGTTTATTCTGTTGGTCATTCTGTGGAGTCCCTATCCCCTTCAGTGCCTGCAATCCCTCATCCTATTCTTCTATAAGAGTCTCCAAGCTCCATCCACTGTTGGGCTGTGGGTATCTGCATCTGTCTGAGTCAGCTGCAGGGTTGAGCATCTCAGAGAATGAACAACTGGAACGGGGTTATCCCAACAGCTGTTCCTGTATGTGGGATATGTTCTTATAGCTGGGCTGCCTTGTCTGGCCTCAGTGGGAGAGGAATCACCTAGCTTTGCAGAGACTTGAAGTGCCAGAGTTGGGGGATACCCAAAGAGGCTCCCACCTGCTCAGAGGAGGAGAGGAAGTTAGAGGGGGGAGGATTGTGAGAAGGGATGACCGGGAGGGGAACAGTGAGTGGGATGTAAAGTGAAAAGGGAAAAAATTAAATTAAATTTAAAAATAACAATTAAAAAAATAAACAAAAAGTTCAGCATGGGTGGGCTGGAGCAGGGACCCAACGGTGGGCCAGAGGCAGGAACCCCTTTCCTGGCCTAAAGGAGACACACGTTACTGTCTGAGAGGAGCTGAGGGTGACTGGGACCCACTTCTCGATGCAGGGCCCTAAGCAAGCTGGGCTTAATCACTGTGGCACCAGCTGGCTAGCCATGTGACTTGGAAATCTACCCCATAGCTGCTTTTCCCCTCTGGAAAAAGAAAATAAAAAGCAACTCACAATTTTTCCTTTCCTTGGCTCACAGTGGCAAATTAAATAAAAACAGGAAGGGCTGGCCTCACTTTAAATGTGCAGAAAACACAGAAGTTCAGCAAATGAGCAGTTATCATTAAGTTAGAGTATTGCTTTGCTGTGGGGGAAAAGTCCACTAAGTGCGTTTTGTTGTTTTGTTTTGTTTTTGAAACCTCAATGTTCTTTTTTCTTTGGTAAATGTGATTTTTCTGTTCCCCATAACCCCCGAATCCTCTCTCACGTGTTCTCTGACCCCAACCCTCTCCACTTCTGCCTGTGTTGGCCTCAAGAAATCCCCACAAGCGGGAATGGCATTCCCATGCTTCTACTTACAAACCAGCTGGATTGCATAACGACACTTTCTTCAAACCACAGAGACTGAGTATCTCCTAGTGATGTCCTAGCCACTCTAGTGGGCATGAGAACACTTGTGGCATCCACGCAATGGCCAAGCTGTCCGTTAACTCCTTTCTCAGAAGACATCCTCCTTCACACGGTGCTATCACAACACCAGCTAAAATGTTGGAGGCTATTTTAAAATTCTTGTAAGCTGGGAGGTTGGTTTAAAAGGACACAAAAGGTTTTCCACATCCAGGAATAGTAAGTACTATTTAGTAGTTCCTACTACTGAGAACTGGAAAAGTTATACACACAGAGGCATGTGCTGGAGTGTGTGTGTGTGTGTGTGTGTGTGTGTGTGTGTGTGT